>JASDQU010590152.1:0-38714 GCA_032191745.1 Picea mariana | reverse complement strand
TATCAAAGAAAGATAAATTATTCACAAGGCTGTCAAGAATAAACTTAGCTAGAAAGACCAACGACTTCCAAGACCCCGACTTAATCGCAAACTCCTTGCCCTTAACTAGGCAAGAGTTTGATAAACAGGTTGATATGTTTAAGGCGTTGTCTTTTGAAAAGTTTTACAACATCCTTGAATATGATCAAGCTCACGTCGACGACTGGCTAGTCGACTATTCCGTACAGAATGAGGAAATTCATCAGGCTTTGTGTAATCTTTCTATCGACTTCCGGGAATTAGAAAACAATATTTTCAACATAAAAATCTGGAATGATATTAAAGTCACCCTAATGAGAAGCTACATTGAAGAATGGCTCAAAAGGGAATTGAAGCAAGCCGTCGACGAAAGGCAACAGGCAGTTGCCACGATTCCAGCAGTCGTCGAAGACATCAATGAAACGACAACCGCAAGAAAATAGAAAAATGGCTCATATGTACCATCACTGTAAGTCTACTGATCACATCCTGCTTTGTTTATCAACCCAGTTATTCCAGTTTTTTAATTAGAAATGTGTAGCCAAACACTTATACCTTTCAATTTATTTATTTTTGCAGGTATTGCACTCTATCTTCTTTCTACAATCATGTTTCTTGTACATATTTTTCTTATGGTCCACAGGAGCCCCAATCCCAGTCTATCTGACAAACGCATTGAAATTTCCAGTAATATGTAACATACTTTTATTTTTTGATATATTTCAAAATTTTCAGTAATATGTAACAAACTTTTATTTTTTGACATATATCAAATAAAACTGTTTTCTTATCTCCTTTTAAATTTATGTCCTCATACATTTTTATCTTTCACCAGTCTATATGACAAATACATTTAAATTTCCAAATTTTTTCTTCCATTATGCACAAATTGTATTTTGTTATATACTTTCAAAAAATAAATGGTTCTCTACATGCCACGCGTCATTTACTGCATGGATACCACCTGTGCTTCATGTTGTTTGCCACATCTTCGTTGTAGTTTCCATCTGCCTCTACTACTTTTTCCTATCCCACTTCAACACGGCACACTTAACCAATTATCTTTCAGCGGGGTCGCGTCTTAGTACTAACGAAATTTTATGCCACATGTTCTATGATATACATGTTGCACACAACATTTTTGTGATATACATTTTGCATCAAACACTTCCGTCATTTACAATTCGACCCCATTTTCCACAATTTACCTTATAACTTGCTTGGCAGGGACTATGCTACCACGCAACCTTGTTATAATCAATAGATGGAAACAGTACGACAACTACTAACTGTCATACTCTAATTAACCACAACAAACAGGTGATCAACGCATGGATATCTTGACTCTAACTCAAGTTGTTATGACTCGGGATTTAAATTTAAACTGCAAGTAATGCAAAATTTCTTTCCACACTTGTTTTTAAATTTTATCTTACCAACCTTCCGTGAAACATTTTAGTAGTGGGCTCATTTCTCTCCAAGACTAACGTATGTACTATTTACTTATACATGGCATAAGTCCTATCTCAAAAGAATTTACTGAACATGATTTCGGAACCCAACTCCTCTTCTCCAAGTTTTCATTTAAGTAGACACCATATGGGAAGACTTTAGATTAATGTAGCTTTATCTTAGCTACTCCATTCGAGGTTAACACCTTGAAAATATATATATATATATATATATATATATATATATATATATATATATATATATATTACTAACATAAAAAGAAATTTATATAGATTACCTTAAAATTATATTGATGTATATAATAATGAAGTTAATATTATAACTTCATTCAATGATCACCTATTAACTTTTTAGTCAGAATGTAATGATGAGGAATTTAGTATCACCATTGTCGCTGGCAGTTTGTCCCTTAGAATGAAACTTCAGTGGTTATTTTTCTTTTTGTTGATGTAATAAAGAATTATATATACACTATTCTCACGTTCCTTTGAATTAAACTTCACCGATTTTTTTATGTAATAAAGAATTATATACGCAGTATAAAATAATATATACATATTGCAAATTCGTAATGGGCGACTTTTTAGTGCTTTTAGTACTATAGCATTATGCAAAAAAAAAATATTAATTTTATAATTAAATGTTTTTATTTATCATATTTATTAGAAATTAGGAATATCACACTTTTTTTTATTATTAATTTTATAATTAAATGTTTTTATTTATCATGTTTATTAGAAATTAAGAATATCACAATTTTTTATAATTAATTTTATAATTAAATGTTTTTATTTATCATGTTTATTAAAAATTAGGAATATTACATTTTTTATAAATGAAAAAAATATTAAAATTTCTCTTCAAATTTCAAATCTTATAAATGAAAGACATTAGTAGCTCTTCAAAAATTTTATTTAAACATAATTAATTCTTTCAAAATTTTATTAAATTATATAAGATAAAAATCTAGATTTGAGAAGGACATTACAATGGTCATTACACTCCCAAAGACATTACAATCTCTTCCAAAATTTTATAAATGAAAAAGACATTACAACCTTTATATTAAACAATATAAAAATCTTACAGATGAGGAGGACATTACAATAGATGAGTCTTTGCAAAGTCTAGAAACATGCATTTAGTAATGCATAGAGTTAACGAGCTCTGAGGAAATCAAATGGCCAATAATATGGGCCTCCACCTTTTTTCCCAGATGAAAATTAGCTCAATTATATTAGGAATATAATTTGCTTACATCGCAGTGCACTTCAAAAGTCATTTCTATAATTACAAAAAACGTACTTTCTCTCATAGCTAGTGACAAAAAATCACATAAACCACATAAAATTTCCAGCTCTAATAGAATCAATCTAACTAGACTGTTACAAAAGTCTGAAAGTCACAATCTCAAAAAGCAAAAAGACTCTAGCACACTGAAACAAGAGTCGAAAACCCTCCAATGTAAGATACTAGTGAATTTTATAGATCTCCCTAGGGCCTTCAACCCCCTTATACCAGCGAATGAAGGAGATCTGTCCTTATGGCTCCCCAAGAGCCTACTTGGATAGAGTATCAACTTCTGAATAGAAGCGCATGTAAACATGGTGAAAACTGATATTCTGATAATGATTAATAAGGACTTTGATTCTATTTTTCCAGCCTTCAAGAGCGCTTACCTGGAGTCTACCCTTACTCGAGAGCCAATCGATGATCACTCTGGAGTCTCCTATAACCCGGAGACTATCGTAAGACACTAGATCGACAATCAAAAGGGAGGCCCAGGCAGCTATTAATTCTACCCTTGTGTTTGAATCGTTGCCACAATTATACATCCATCTAATAAATGTGGTATCTTGAGATTTTATAATACCGCCTGCCCCATAGATAGCTCCATTGAGCTGAGATGCCCCATCGAACCACGCAAATGCATCACCCAACTAATAAGGAAATAAAATAGATTTTGGGGGTCTATCTTTCACAGGACCTGGAGATTTGTTTTGGAGAGCACATGCTTTAATAAAAACCGCTTGGATCGATGGCTTGTGGTTTTCGAACAAAGATTTGTTCCGCTCGATCCATATAAACCAACACATGTGAGCAACCAAATGGATAGATGTCAATTTGTCCTCAAAACAATTCTTGAAACACTCCGACACAGTGTTTCCCAACCAAGCATTCTTATGGTTCACATAATTTTTCACAAGATCCCACACCGTAACTGAAAATGGGCAAGAAATGAATAAGTGTGATATAGTTTCAATTCCATTCTTACACAAGGAGAAACGATTGGTTCCTTCCCAACCTCTCAACTATAATGACTCCCAAGTTAGAATCATGCCTTCCACAACAAGCCAAATAAATAACTTGACCTTGAGCTAGATTTTCCAGTGCCAAATAGATAGCTGCCACTTATCAATTTTTTTCAACATTTTTGTAGAGACTATGCCTTGATAAATATTTTTTACTGTTGGGATTCCAGAATTATCCCCCCTGATCCACATCAACATATCATCTTTATCATGTAAAATAATCCCCGAGTCTATGAGAGCCTTCCTGAATTGGTCCCACTCGGATGCCATATCGCCCAAGAGATTCAAATCACTGCTAGTTAACCAATAATTGCAAAGGAGTTGGTTGTCTGTGGGATTCCTGACCTGTGTAAGAGTGTGATAATGATTCTGATTAAGCACAATCACCAAAGGCTGGGATAAAATAGATAGAGCTTCCAAACCTAGAATCTTGTCGTTACCAAGGGAGATAAGTTGACTCGAACCTGGATCCCAACTTAACCAGTGTAGAATCAAGTGCACCGAAGCTATTAACCCCCTCTAGATCTTAGAAGATGCCCTCTGAAAAAATGAGGATGACCTTAGCCAATTAATAACTGTCTTATGGGTTAAATATTTATCCTTACTGATTATGTGCCATATACCTCCACAGGTTATCACCCTCCAAAGTATGTGTGCCACCAGAGCTTCACTGAAATCAAAAATATTTCGGAAACCCCAACCCCCAAATTCCTTTGGGATTGCCAACTTTTCCCACTTACAGAGATGTATAGGAGTTGAGTCCAAATTTATTTTCCAAAGGAAATCGAACATTAGTTTTTTTATGGAGTTTAAAACCGATCTAGGGACCGATGCTAGGGACATCCAGTAAATAGATTGAGATTTCAGCACGGCTTTTATAAGGGTGTACCTTCCCCCCAGGGATAACCATCGATAACACCAATTGTTTATTTTCTTCTCCAGTTTCTTTAGAAGCCGGCACCAGTCACTAGCCCGATACAACCCAGTTTTAAGAAAGTAACCAAGATATTTAAAGACAACATCTAAATCCTCGAAGCTAAAAGGAAAAAGAGCTTTGAAAGGCCCAAGTTCTTGTTATGAAATCCCTTCTTGTAACATTGTAGATTTAGATTCATTTATCGTCAAACCTAAAGCCGAGCAGAAAGACTTTAGAACTTTATCAATCTCCAACCATTCCTGAAAAGTGGCCTTCGACATAATAACCACATCATCAACAAATAAAACATGAAGGATTTTAATGGATCTAGAAACTTTAACTCCAGATAGTTTCCCTTACTTTTGTTTGTCTTTTAATATTAAACTTAGCCCCTCCATCACTAAAATGAAAAGTAACGGGGAAAGTGGACAGCCCTGTCTAAGTCCCCAACCACTCTTAAAGAATTCCATCGGCTCCCCATTTATCAATACAAAGAAAGAAGTAGACATGATGCAGCTCATTATCCAGTTCATCATATCGAGGTCCAAGCCAATCTAAATAAGAGTCATCCTCAGAATATCCCAGCTAATGCAGTCATAGGCTTTCTTCAAGTCAAGATTTAATACTAGAGATTTGGATTTTTTCTTTTTAATACTACGGAGACACTCGTGAACAGTGCCTATGGCATTTTGAATCCTTCTGCCTTGTAGAAATCCTAATTGTTCTTCTGAGATCGATCTGGATAGAATCAGTTTAATCTGATTTGCTATAACCTTTGATATGATTTTATATCATAAATTACAAAGCGAAATAGGCCTAAAGTCTCCAAAACACCAAGGCTTATTTACTTTTGGTATCAGGGCAATGAAGGTCGCATTTAATCCACCCGATATGTTACCACTTAATCTAGCTTCTTCAGCCATATCCAGAAGGTCCCTCCCAACTAACTCAAAAAAGTGACTAAAAAACTCTATTGTCCATCCATTGGGCCCCGGGCTCTTATCAGTTTTGAATTTTGATATTACCTGCTTTAACTCATCCAAGTCAATCAGTGCATAAAGAGATTCTACCTCGGCTTTAGTAAACATTTTTGTAAACAATGCAACAACCCTGACTTGTTCCGGAGGCGAAGGAGAGTTATGCTCTTTGTATAAATCTTTGAAATGTTTGACTGCCTCCAATTTAATATTCTCCTGACTAGTAATAACATGGCACGAATCATCCAAAATTTCCCATATATGCTTGTTGTTTCTTCTAAAATTTGCATAGTTATGAAAAAAATTGGTGTTATTGTCCCCACTCTGTATCCAAATTGCTATGCTTCACTGACGCCAATGTTCTTCATTTTCTTTGAGTATCTTGTTCCTTTTTGTTTCCAATTCTTTCAATAAAGAGTCCTAAAAATGAGGGCCATTTCCATTTAGACTATTGTGCAGGCGCACAGTAATCTCTTCTTCAAGAAACCTAATATGTGCCTCTGTCTTTTGTTTACGATCCTTGAGCCATAGTTTGGTGCAATTCTTTAAGTCCTTTAGTTTCCACACCAACTTGTTTTGTTTACCCCTTTCGCCAAGATATTTCAGATCAGTCCAGAGTTGTTTTACCAATGCCTCGAAACTTTGATCCTGAATCTAGAGAGGATTCAGCTTAAAAGGGAAGGATTTATAAGTAGGAGGTAAATCCAATTGGAGTAATATAGGAGCATGGTTAGAAATAAAAGGGTACTCCACCCAAGACCGGTAGATACCAACCACACCCAACAAATCTTCAAAAATAAAAGCTCTGTCTAACCTCTTATCTATATAATCAGTCCCAGCACGACTATTCCTCCAAGTCAGAACAAGCTTTCCTGGAGAAATATCAATAAGTCCATGACTTTGGAAAAAGGTTTTGAAAAATCCTGCCAAATAACCCGAGGACCTAGCACCACCCCAAATTTCACCTGAGGACAATGTCAAATTTAAGTCTCTCGCTAGAATCAGACTTTTTTGTGTTAGCAAAACTGAGCTTCCCAGGCGCTCCCAAAAAAATTTCCGCTCCACATAGGGTTTGTAAGTATTCAGAATAGTAATCTACCTTCTAGTATTAAGATAATATCCTGACAATAACATTCCACCGCAAGTTAGAAAATGTATCAAGTCAAAAAAATTGG
The DNA here is from genome assembly GCA_032191745.1 of Picea mariana. Classification (NCBI taxonomy): domain Eukaryota; kingdom Viridiplantae; phylum Streptophyta; class Pinopsida; order Pinales; family Pinaceae; genus Picea; species Picea mariana. Next base: position 31,843 of record JASDQU010590152.1, on the reverse strand, counting down.
GATCCCATGAAACCAATAAACCCCCCGAGCTTCCATCTGAGTTTACAGCACAACAAAACCAGTTTGGATGAAGAGAGAGCATAAAGGCCCAAGCCTTATCTACAAGAACGATTGTTTCATGAAAAAGTACAATCTCAAGCCGAGTTTTATCTAGTACACTGCACACCAAGGATAATTTAAGGGTGTCCCCAATCCCCCTTTAATTGAGAGAGAGTAAAACCATTACTTTTCTCGCACCAAGACTTTACATGCTCTAAGTTCCCCACATTCAGTGGTAATAACATGAACTGAAGAATGTGACTCTGCAGATAGTTTCTTACGGGCGCTTATGGTTTTAATGGGGGAAAGTTCAAACCCTAGACCTTGGGACCAAGCAAAATATTTCCCGGCATTGTCCTCCATAGTGCACAAACCACTAGCCTTCGCAGCACCTGAGATAGAAATTTGAATCGCTTTCCAACGATAGACAGGAAGTTGGACATGAGTGGATTGATCCCTAAAGAAAGGAATAAAATAATCAAGGACAGTTGAGAGGGAAGGCTCCTCATCATCCGGTTCCCGATAACCCGGAAGGGAAGGAGAGTTAACAGACGGGATAGGGGAGACCACCTGCAAAGGAGTTGACGCCAAGGAATCCATAGGTAAGGAAGAAGGACAAGAATCTCGTTGATAAGTCAAAGAATCAGGAGGACTCACATTAGACAGAGGTGGAGGGTCCCTAGGAGTCACAGTCAGATCACGAGAAGGATTAAGAAGGTCTTCAGTATTATGTTCAGTCGAGGGTATACCTCCTATACCAGCTATGGACAAAGAACTCTTATGCAAAGTAGCTTTCTCTAACCACTTCGAGGAATTTAAGGTTTCCTTTTCCAATGTCGAAAGAGTAGAAAATAAAATAGGATAGTGTTATTTTAGATTACCGGATAAGGTTGACAAAGGTTCTAGGTCTCCCAAGACTTGTGACCAATAATCTGGACCACATCCATAGAATCTCCTGTCAGTAGATAAATCAATAAAATCAATTGGGGGGTCAAAATCCTCTGAAGTTACATCCTCCTCAACCAAACCTTTACAATCTCTTCTCAAGTGGTTGGTACTGCAACACAGAGTACATCAAAACGGTATACCCACGTATTTTAGTCGTTGTAAAATGTGATTTCCTCGCCAATCAACCTCTAAAGTTTCATGAAGGCCACGGCTAATGTCCATTTCAACCAAAATCCTGCAAACTTTCCGTGAAGTCGAGTGTAGAACTTATTTATCAACCACAATGAAGTTGCCAAGAGCCTCACCAATAGCCTTTAATTCCCCCTCATTCCAAAAATAAAGAGGCAGATCGGGCAGCAGTATCTAGAAATGGCGAAATGAGAAGTACTCAGTCTCAGGGTTAAAAGTCGCCCTCCATTTTTTAAGCATAAGACTACTGCCACCATTCATCCATTTGCTAGTTAACAGAGTTTCCACATCCTCTGGAGAACGAAAAATGACCCCCAATTAGCCTTTTGTAAGGTGAATCAACTCCAGGGTATAGCCTAGCACAGGCATCCAGACCCTTTCCATCCATGCAGGAGTCTTCTCACTACACAAATTCCCATAGGCGAACCTCCCCACTAAAGCGCAGAGAGATAAATGGAAAGTATCCTCAAGGCCCATGTTTGACCTGAGCACCATTTTCTTTACCACTTTGTTAGAAGACCACTGCTTTCAGATTTTACGAAATGCAGACAAGTGTTTAGTACCTCCTCACGGTCCAGAGAACTCACCACCCGAAAGCACTGGCTTAGTAACACACTCAGACCGAAATTTTGTATCCTCTGGTCGAGAATCCACCAAACCAAGAAGCGGAGAAGGGAAGGATTGTAAGGTTTTACTAACACCTCAGGGTCAGCATTCCACAGAAGCTAATGACTTCGAAGCAAAGGAACGATCTAGAAAATGAAACTCTGAGGCAGAATAGTCTTGAATTAAGCCCGCCTCCTGCCATAAAGTTTCATCTTCCTCATTCATTAGGTCATTAATATCCTCATTTAAAGTTTACAGTCAATGGAGGACCATCGTCAAGCCACCTAGACCACTAAAAAATATGCCCAAATTAAAGGCCTAGAAAAATCCCGACCCTCAAGGTGTAAAACTAGAGAGGGGAGAATAGCACGGTGAATTAAAGAAAAGGAAGCCACCTAAGGAGCCATAAGACCAGTTGTCATAAACAGGAATATAATAAACGAGGCAAAGTAAAGGAAGAAATAGTTTCCAAGAGAAGTAATAAATGTTGGCAATAGATGAAGATTAAATTAGACGACCGCCATAAACTTTCCCTATAACTAAGGCAAGTATCAACCCTACTAAAATCAAAAGATAGTATAGAAATAGTGTTAGTATCGAAAAATGTGGTAGGGATACATAACCAATCTCCTCATCACCAGGTCGCTAACAAGGAGCTCCTAGGTAGAGACAAACATGAACAAAGATGCATTTCCGCCAAAACAAATTTAAAATCTTTGGTTCGACCTCATCCTCCATGCTTCCTCGTCCAAAATACATATCAAGCCTAGAGAGGGATCCTAGAGAAATCCAATATGGGCTTGCACTTGTACATTATGTTTAGGCACCAAAAGGGAAATTAATGTTCAATAATATAGGTGTGAGTGGACAGTAATGATTACGCATATGACATGATAGATATCATGAAAATGCACCAAACGAAGACATGACATGACAACTATCATGAAGATGCACCAAATAGAGAAATTAATGGTGTGAGTGGATGACAACTATTATGAGCGGGATTTCCAGTTAGTGTTGTGTTGATGTGTTAGAATGTATGTGCAGTTAAACTGTGTAGGCACGAGTTTTAATTAAGTGGACTGTGCAGGCTCAGGTTGCAGTCCCAAGAACACCTAAGAGAGGGGAGGATTGTGGATTAACAATAAAACGTGGTGGAAGACTTGTGGACTGTGGATTAACAATAAAACGTGGTGGATGACTTGTGGACTGTGGATTAACATTACAAAGTGTGGGTAGGTATGTCTTTTCTTATCGTCAAGAAACATAATTATTAGATAATTATCAGTTTTTTTAATTAGACAACTATTTGCCCCTCAAATATCATTGAGGTCTTTTTTTTTTACTCACAATATTTCTTTAAAACTCTTATAGTGCCTGGTCATATTTGTGTTTTACTATATTGTAGTTTTCCCTCGCTCTCTTTTTTTTTCCTATCATATCAATATCTATTATCACATCACTTTTAAGTTATTTAAGTTGAATTCATGTTTTTCTTATAAATCTAAAATAACCCATCAATCAGTGGAAATATTTACTTCTTATAAATTTATATCAATATACTTCTCTATATATAATTTGTCTTTTAAATTAAATTTATACCATGTGGACTAATACGTGAGCACAAAATAGCCAAAATTGCGAACTCGCTCACTAATACCTGAGCAAAAAATATGATCCGGATTATTTTTGGCACGAAATGAGAACGAAGATATAATAAAGAAATGCACAGAGATATTGCAGATATTCAATAATATAACAAAAATGTATCAGATATGAAACCATAAACACAGATATACAGTAACACATGATTTCTATTAATCAAAGAAATGTACAGAGACTGTAAAATTACAGAGTGAAAGACTCGCTAGAATGGTGGCGGCTTATCTCTGAGAAGAGATGTGACCGTTGCGCTCATTCACAAGAAGATGATTACAATGAGGCTCTGAAGGCCTTTTTACAATAAGCAAGAATGCCAAAAACCCTAGACATCCAAAAACCTAACCCTAGGAGATGAAGCACCAAAAGTCACGTGGGCCCTGTTTGGGTAAGTTAGTACATCAACTTCCCGGGGTCGTAACTTTTGCATATGATCTCCGTTTTAGGCGTATGATAGCCCATTGGAAAGGTATCGTCGAGGAGATTCATTTTAGGCGCAATGTGGAAGGAACTTACATATTGCAAACATGTTTCCCCAAAAAAGCATCGTTTAGGGCCTCAAAATGGCCCCGGAAGTTAAAACCTGCTAAAAATAGTAAATTTCCAAAATTACCAGAAAATCGTTTTGAGCCAGTTGGAAAAGGTGGGTGGCCACTGATATCCACCTAGATCAAAATATCCAAAAGGATGGAAAGCATGTGGTTTATAAGAAATCAAAATATTTGGTTATTTATTTTCAATTACAAATATGTGGGTAAATTATTATTTGGTTTTATCTTTTCAGCTGGATCATGTTTCTGTTAAGCAATTGTATTAACCTTGAGACTTTTATATAATTTTTATGTTATAGTTGGTTCTTATGTCATATTGGGCCTAGTAATCGAAATCAAGTTTCGTTCGGTACATTGTTCACTACAAGGAAATATTTTCAGCTGGACCATGTTTTCAATTAAGCAATTGTATTAACCTTGAAGCTTTTATATAATTTTTATGTTAAATTGGTTCTTATGTCAGATTGGGCCTAGTCATCAAAGTCAAGTTTTGTTCCGTACAATGTGCAATACAAGGAGAATAGAATAGTTAACGAAAGTATTTGCATATTGATTTTTTTTTATTGTTTGAAAATAGTTAACGAAAGTATTTGCATATTGCATTTTTTCTTCTTTATTGTTTGAATATCATGGTTGTATATGAATTTTCATTTTTATAATATTTATTTACAATCAAAGATTGTACTATGGACATAGTAGAACCTTCCTCATCTTTAATTGAGAAATGAATCTTCATATTACCATTAAGAAAAGATAGCTAACAATAAACTTTTATAAATTTGGTATGTTTTGTTGATATATTTACTTTTTAAACTCAATCATTACTTTTATTTTTATTTTGTTAACTCTAGATCTCAGTCTCGTGTAGAGATCCCACTGTTTCTTCTGAATCTAAAACAACCCCAATTTAGTTGCTAGTTTACCTATACCTACAAGTTCACTTGCGCAATGTGTGGTATTCAATAAATTTTCTTAGATCTTTTGTCCAACCAATAAGAAAATGGATGAAATACTTAAGTAAAAACCAACTCTAAATAATTTTAAATTCAAATATCAAACAGTATCTTTGCAATTCAAATATCAAACATTATCTTTGCAGTGTTTGTTGCAAATTATATAATTTAGTTTTATTTTCCATTTCCAAACCCAAGTGGCTAGATAATTTAGTTTTATTGTCCATTTCCAAATTTAGTTTTATTGTCCATTTCCAAACCTGAGTGGCTAAATAATTTAGTTTTATTGTCCATTTCCAAACCTAAGTGGCAGGGACTAAGCTGCATAGCAGCACTTGTTCAATTATGTAATCACACATTTTTATAGTTAATAAATGGAAGGAAGATAGAGTTAAGGTTTGTATTACACTTTAATTTAATAGACAACATTATTATTGGGATTATCATCACCTTGTTGTAAAATAGTTTTAATCGTGCCAGAACATCCTTACTTATTTATATGTGTTTATGGTTGAATCTGTAATTTAAGAAAAGTAACGCATTTTGCGCCACAAATGGAAAGTGTAATTAGAATCCTATACTCATTCAACTTTGTATTTAAAAATATACATTCTTGGTTATGAATTTAAATTTTATGCAGAGTTAGTTGTTTATGTTTAAATTCCTTAGTTTATAAAAAAAAAATATCAACAAAAATTTATAGGCTACTCTTGTTGATTTCATTTACATTTTGTTGTTAAGGCATAAAATTGGGTCGTTACAGGATCCTCAGTTGTCTTTCGGACCATTTTATTTTGATACCCTCGAAAGGCTTCAAACATAGTTATCGTGCTTATATGATCTGCCCAACTATCGATTGTACCTTCATGGTGACTAATTCTGTGTTGGAAACCTAGTTGCCTTTTATAGTGACTCACACATGTGACTGCGGGGGGAATACTGTAGTACCTAGGGTAGACTTTGGGCCACGCTTCACAGAGTATACTCGGAGGGTTTTTCTATGTTCGAGTTACACTTGCATTGTTAAGTTTCTCTAGTGTTGGTTGACATAACTGCTCTTCCTACCTCTTTCCTGTCTGTTTGTGATGTTTCTCTTAGGACTTTTTAGTGGAGTGCTACTTTGTATAGTTGGCCTTAGGTTGTATCAACATCACCACTGTTGGATCATGGATTCGGGGTGGTTGACCAATTGCTCCGTTGGTCGGGAAGGACCGTTGGTCTTTCTCTTGAAAGCATGGAGTCGCCTCTTAGAAGGTGTGGGTTTTTATACTACTGCTTCACTGGAGTTAGCGCATGAGGCTTTTACAGACATGAATAATCCCGTTAGGAACAAACCTGTGCATAAGAATGATATGACCAAATTTCTTGAGGATACCAACAAAAACACCCATGCCCAAGGGGATTCTTGTTCTTTTTCATTCTTTGGAAATGTTGGTGCCCCTCTAATGGCCACTTTGTACATTCCTGGGTTGAATCTGGGACTATTGGTCTGGTTAGGTACCATTCCAAATGTCCCAATTGCTCTTGATGCTTGTCAAATAAGCACTTTATGTCATGGGAATCGTACATATTTTGATCCTTCTGCTTCTACGTCTATGAAGTTTACTTCTCCCCCTCCTTCCCCTTCTAGTGAGAGTCTATATATTATTAAACGAAAATCTAAACGAAATAAAAAGAGGGAGAACAGGAAGAAGAAATCACCAACCTCTGCAAGTCACATTGGAGATAGGTCGTCAAACTCTACAATTCATGTTGAACACCAACACCTAGCCTTTGCAAGTCATGCTAGGGGAAAGCACCCAGCCTCTACATGTCATGCTAGGGGAAAGATTACAATCACTACTAGTCATATTGGCGATAGTTATGTAGCCTCTATGAGTCATGTTATCAACCAACAACCAACCTATTCTAATCATGTTGGTTATGTGAAACCAACCACTGCAATTCATGTTGGGGGCATGAGCCTAGTCACTGCTAGTCATATTAGAGTTGAGAAACCAACCTATGTTAGTCATGTTGGAGAGCTGTCAACAACCTCTATGATTCATGTTGAATACCAGCAACCAACTGCTGCAAGTCATGTTGGGGGCAGGGGCATGACTATAGTCACTATTATTCATACTTCACAAACATCACCAACCTTTGCAAGTCATGTTAGCGATCAACTACTAGCCTCTGCAAGTCATGCTAGAAGCATGTCACTGGCCACTACAAGTCATGTTGGGGGAATTGATACAGTTGAGAAGCCTAGACATATAGGACGTAATCCCAAGTTCCCTTGTAATATTTCAAAGGATATCACCTTACTCATTTGTGTCTTTTTATTGTTGTGGTACGAAGAGCGTGGTCCTTGATAAATGGCCCTTCTAGTTCTGAGTCATATTTGGTTTCCCAACAATCTAATCAAACTTTGGTTAATGAAGCAGTCGTACCAATGCAATATTTGGCCAACCCCACTCTTGTTTTTGGGGGTGACATGTTTCTTGACCATGTTATCTTGCATCCTATTCAACCAATGGTTGAGGAAGTGATCATGACGATGCAATCTTCGGTCGATCCCACTCTTCTCTTGGAGAGTGACAAGTCTAAGGAAGTGACATCATCAATGCAATATTAGGCTAATCCCACTCTTAATTTGAGGAGTGATGCGTCTTTCAACCATGTCCTTAGCATTTCTAGTTCGGTACCTTCTGAACTAGGGGGCATTCCGCTCTCGCCGAGTATGTTCCCTCTAAGTCCTGGGACGGTTTCCTTTGATTGGAATGATATTGTAGAGCCTCGTCTTCCTTCTTTTGGACTCTTCCAGATAATGGTTAGTATTAATAAAATAATTTTTCATCATTGTATTGTAGATGAAGGATCCTCTACAAGTATTTTATCCTCCTCAGCTTGGCAAGCTTTGGGTTCTCCCAATCTTGTGTCAGCTACCATTGATTTGTTGGATTTCGATAGAAGACCTAGTGAATGTCTGGGGATTCTTCCTTAGTTTCCTATCACGTTAGATGGGAAGAATGCTCTAGTCAATGTGTTAGTGGTGCCAAGCCTTTTAGACTTTAATATTCTTCTTGGGCATGATTATGTGTATGCTATGAAGGCTATGGTGTCTACGCTCTTTCGTGTGATGTATTTCCGTCACAACAGAATAATTGTCACTATCGACCAACTTTCATTTGATAATCACCATCCTAGTTCAACTCCAACTCAATGTTATCCTTTGTGCATCCCTAGTGTTCAAGTAGAATCTTCCTCGCCACGGGTGAATTATGTGTATTCTTATCCTCGTTGTTCAATTGCTTCTAAGAAAGGATGTTTTCCTTCTTGAGACAAGGTCTCGGTGATTGATCAGGTTTTGTATCCAAGAGGGGTATGTAAGCCTTCGCTTCCCCCACTTGGCCCGAGTATTTTGGAGTTTCCACTTGAGTCTGATCCTGTTGTTTGTAAGAACTTGAGCCCTGGTATGTGTGAGTTGTTGAGCCCTGGTTTCATGGATGTTTTATTTCCTTCTAATGATTCCATCCTTGAAGTTGTGTTTATGGATCGTCGACCTCGACCTGAACTGGAAGTTTTATAGTTTGGTTACCAAAGAGGAGCTTGGCCTGAGCCTAGCAATGGGATCTACCTAGAGAACTACTATGCACAAGCTACAAGGCTGTGTGGTCCTCTGTACATATTGTATTTTTAGGGTTTCTTGTTTTCAAGTTATGTATTCCTTAGCACGTGTTTTTATCAGAGGTTTCTATACTAGACTTATTAACTTATGGGTAAGTGTTTTGGTCTTATATATAGGACTTTGGAGACATTTTTTCTTTGGTATATTTTCCTTCCATGTCGATGCATTCTGACAGGTAATGATATTGAAACTGGCATATAGGATAGGTTTTCCCCTCCATGCCTTTTTGCATTATCCATTTACTAGTTCATTTGTCCTTAGGATCGAACCCACTGAATTGCGACACTAACCTTCCTTACTGATAAGTGTGTTGTACTTTATGTGGTAGAGCCTTCCTTCTATTGGAATCCTAGTTAGAGACTTGTTTTCCTTTTGGTGCCCGTGCCAAAGTAATTCATAGAAACAGGAGTCATTTTAGTCTCGCCGTGACTTTGCAATGAAGCCTCATTCTTCTTCCTAGTCATCATTCTTGGCCTTTCCCCTGGGACTCCCCTAGAGCATGGTTTGTTTCCTTTCAAGCTCATTTAAACTATGAAAGTGACATCCAACGAGAAATTATTTATCCTTTTTGTCCTCGTTTAGATTACATAAGAAAAGGAGACCCCTTGGAGTCTTCTTTAATCTCTTTTTAGACTCTCTAAAATTGAAAATATTGATGAGCGATCTTGTTTTCCTTCATGCTCGCCAAACAAAAATTTTGAAGGAACATTTGTCTGGCAATAGTTTACCCTTTTTTCGGTCTGAATGGCTTATTGACAAAAAAGGTGTTCCCTAGGAGCTACAGTTTGCTAAGAGATTTTTCTCAGGTATAAGTTTACCCCTTTTTCGGGTCTGAGGAACTAAAATTACGAAAAAAGGGCCATTCTCCTTGGTTTTGGTTTATCTCTTTTTTTGGGCCTTGGAGATTATTTACAAAAAAGGACACCCCTGGAGTCTTCTTTAAGCCCTTTTTAGACTCACTAAAAAAGAAAAGAATGTTGAGAGACTTTGTTTCTTTCACACTCATTAATAGGTCCTGAAAGAACATCTATTTGGCACAAGTTTAACCCTATTTCCGACCAATAGATTATCCATGAAAAAGGAATATCTCAGGGGATACATCCCACCGGGCGAGTTTTCTCAGGTATTAGTTTATCCCTTTTTCGAGCGTGGGAAGTTCTTATATATTTTATCATTTACATCTATATTTAGGCTTTTAAGTGATTACTAGAGACTATATATGATGTTGAGTTGTGTCCTCGGTCTTTTACAGGTCATATTTAGGAGGAGATATGTTATCTAAGAGGAAACAGAAAGTGGAATAGATGTACATCAACCAAAAGGATTCAAGGTGTTCTTATTAACCTTCTCTTCCCTCTCTCTTATTACTTAGTCTAGATTGTTTTGGGGTAGATTAGAGATAAGTCATTATTTTAGGGGGTTATCGCTCTTCCTATTCCTTAGACTCAGTTTAGGGGGAATTTTCCTTGTAGCACATCTCACTTTCCATTTCAATCCCCCTAGGGTCACCCGAATTCCCCCCTTGTGGTGATTTCATCATCACTAAAATGAGGGGAGTGTCTATCTAAGGTGACAGTGGGTAGGTACTCCTGTAGTTGTCTCACCTTTATGGTTTGGGTTGGGATTTTCCCAAGCTACAATCCGTGTGAGTGGAATTGGCAATATAGTGATATGGGTATATCTAAAAAGAATCTTTTCAAGCTACTATTCACAATGAGATAAGTGGAGAATAACACTTCCACAAAATCTTCGATGGTCCCATGGTCCAAAATTGCAACATGGCCAACTCGGAGAACCAACAACATTCCCCATAAATTCAAAACCAAAAACAAATTTGTTGATCTAAAAGACCGTTTTACGATCTTAAGGAATACTTCACGAGGATATGAATCCCCCTTTGTTTTTAGAGAGGTAGTACTCCTATTTTTCTTATAAACTTATAAACAAAAATAGAACAAAATATGAGAAGGACCAGACTTTGTGAAATCTAATCATTCACATTCATAATAGTACTTGAGATTGGGACCAGGTATATTAAAAAGAAAACCATATATACAATATTTTACAATGTAGATAAACCAAATGAGTATGACAAATGAGAGATTGGCATTTCCATCACAACATTCTTCAAGACAGTAAACAATATCCATAGTAAAAAGATAATAAATATGGACCGCATGAATAAAAGAAGTTTAAATGATCATTCCATTAGGCACCAAAAATATTATGATAGATAAAACATTTGGAAACTCAAGCTTCGGGTCAAAGTATTTGAGAATAAAATAATGTAGTATCCCAATTATCTTTCTCAGAGTCTCAAAAAATAATAGAAGTCTTTAAATACAAAGTAAATGTCTTTAAATAAAATATATGCATTCGCCATTCAAAGAGGACTAGGATTGAAATCCCACGGACCATAAAATGAAAAGAACTGGAAGATGAGAGGAAAATGATCAATGTTCAGCATGTTTTTCACAGTATACTGAGAAATAAAAGGCAATATGACAAATGATTGTATAAGAAAACAAACATAAAAGGGGGAACAAGGTTGTTTCTTGACTCACTGTGATGGAAAGTTCTAGTAACCTTTTACTTTCTTGTAGTTGTTTCTTTTATAGGTGCATTTTGTGGTTGAGGTCACATAACCATTGCAACTTCTTATTGATTTTCCGGTTCAGTAACTCTGATTAATGTCTTTTTCAACCACTCCTCGATATACTCCCTTAAAGGTGCTATAGTGATTTCATGCTTAGTTTTAACTTCAAATAATTGATTTTCAAATTCTCTTAGATCCATATTTGATTGATTCAACATGTAATCAACTTCATCATTTCTATTGATATATCGAACCAACCATTTTTCAACTTCCTCTTTAGAAAAGTCTATAGTTTCGGTAAATTTATCTTCCCAGGAAAACTTTAATGCATTAAGTTGTCCCATTAAGGATAATTTTGATAAAATCATAGTATCCATTAATAAATTGGGACCATTAATCTTCTTTTTAAGATCCACAAGTTTAATAAATAAATAACTCTTTTTATTTCTCAAAACATCAATTCCATTTATCATTTCTTTCAATTATTTAATTCTTCTTAGCCAACATGCATTGACCTGCTTCATCTGGTACATCGAAGGAGTTTTATTTTTCTTTTTTGTGAGCTTCACTTAAGCTCGAGACTTTAGCTGAGAATGTGTTCACAACTTCTCTGTAAAATCCTTCATCATTTTCTAGTTTTTTTTGTAGATATTCCTTGGACTTCTATATTATTGATGAAAATATAGAAATACTTTGGGAAATCTCCCAAATTTATTAAATTATATCAATTCTCTTATGTATGGCATCACCAACATATTTACTTATTACTTGTAATAAACTTGATGAGCCTTTACATTTTCTGTTGTTTTCTAGGACATTCTCTAACACAAATGTAGGTTAGATTGAATTCAAAGGTTCAGAAAACAATGGTCTTGGTATCAAGGAAACTTCTAACTCTTTTATCCTCCTCTTCAACTCTAAATTTTCTCTTTCCATATTATCAATAGATTGTTTTAAAGATTCTCTAGTTGCTCCATGGAACTCTGCAATTTTTTATGGTGCAACTCCATCAAAGTCAATTGAAGATTTCCATCTTTCTAATGACCTTTTATTTTTAGTATTGACTTTTTCCAATAACAAATTATTAGACTCACTATTGTAGGCCACGTGGTGCAAAGTAATATACTCCTCAAATATTTCAAGATCTTGGGTAATCGTAGCATCGACAATTTCCCTAGTTTCTAGTAGTCTTTATGTAGGCCAACTAGGTTCTTCAATGAGCTCGTCTATGTCCATTGCACGTGGACTCTCATGGAAATCAGGTATGCTTAACCCTATTGTTGATGTATTTATTTTTATTTTGACAGAAGTATATAAAATATGATATTTTTCAAGACTTTTTCTAGGTGGGTCTTTATCACCACCATCATCTGACCCTCCAACTGATGATTTTCTCATCTCCATTTCATTGGTTCTATTCTTTGTTCCTGATGGAGTACTTCTTTGGGACGTTGTTGGTGAATTAGGGTTTGTATTTGTGACTTCCCTACCATGTTTTTTGTTACCCTCATTGGTGCTATTTATTTCTTCCATTTCATCTGAAACTTGGTATGCCACGATTTCATGGAGATCTAGATTATCTCCATCACCCTCCTAAAATTATTCAATTTTAGTGAAATATGAAGAGTACCCAATCAATTCCATGTGTGCAATAAATTTGTTATCTGGGTCAAAGTCCTTAACAAATTTAGCCTCCTTTAAGCCCATATATTCATGATGTTCTTCCGGTTCATCAAGGTGGGTTATATGCTTCAGAGTAAATTCCCCAATTTTCCATGGTAGGAGTAAGAATTGGTTTTTCTTCTTGTCATAGAATAAATAGACCCAAGTCTTGTACTATCTTCACATTTCCTTGGCAAAGAATCTATCTGATACATAGAACGAGAGAAAAAAAGGCTTCTCTTCACTACCAAACATCCTGATAATAATAAATTCTTCAGAAGTTTCATAAACTCCTTTCTCGGAGAGGAAAGTAGCCGCTTCAAGAGACAATTTTGGTGTATTATGACAAAAAATCAACTTTTTAAATTCTGAAATGAAATCATTATGAACTGGGTAAAAATTGTATTAAGATTTATGTCTATACAAAACTGAGTACTATGCATAAATTGGTTCTAACTTAAAATCAACATGCTTTTCCCTTGGCAGGTCTTCAAACATGTGACCATAAGTGATGGAGAATATAAGATAAGAAGTCATATAAAACTTTCAAGTCTTTTTAAGGTTATTCAATTGGAAAGAAATTCACTTGAAATGAGATAACCCAAATATATAATGGTTTTTTCATGCAAAACATAATGCAGGGCATATATAACATTTCTTAGTATAAACACAGTAGATTCCAAACCGATAATGCGAGTGAACAACCATGCAAATTATCTTTTAGGGTATTTTAGTGAGGTTACCTCAATCCTAGGAGCATCTGGGTCACTTCTTGGGTCCTCCAAATAATTTCTTAGAAACCTCTCCCCTCTTTTATGATGCTTCAGAAAATAATTGGCCTCTTCATTTTTGAATCGCAAGGTAGGTTTAGGGAGTCGTAGCATTCTGAAGAATGTTCAAGGAGCTGGAGCGATGGGTTGATGTCCTTGTAATTGAATTATTATTTTCTCATAGTTGAACTTGTCTACGCACCATTGAACAATTTGTTTTAAGTTTGTCACTTCCAGAACACAACTTGCTAATGTTATTCCTGAGGTCCAAATTAAATTTGTTTTCTTCTCAGCCGAAGAAAGAGTCTTGTAGTAATTGTATGTTGTATACCACTAAAAATGTTGATCCTCATGCCCAAGTGTGTTTAGTGTATCTCCACAATACAACTCCTTTTTCTTTCTTTACATTGTTTTTTCTTCTTTTGACAAAAGGTGGTGCTACTTTTGATATTTACAACTTGGCATATTCTTTTTACTTAATTTCACCAGTTGTTGTCCTGATAGTTCATTCAATCATAAATCTTACTTTAAATATTGTTGTCTTACATGAGATTTGGATTTATTGCAAGCTTTAATGAATGTTTCGTGAATTTAATAACGATATTATGCTTACACAAGTGGAAGCTAATGTGGCAGGGACAATAAATGTGATGGGAAATGGTGATGTGAAGTCATTGCGGATGAAAAATGTTAAATATGAGAGTGAAAAATGAGGAATGGCAAGTGTAAATTGTATAGCATGGGACTACGGACCTGCGAACCTATGAACATGAATATGAGTAATAGTAAGGAGGTCTGCACCGAAACAGGAAATATGGCTATGTATTGGAAAAAATCATTTTGTGGATCGACTAAGTAAAAGGTGTGTTTTGGAGGACACGGGACTTCGAACCTGCGGACTTGTGGACCTAGAGACTAGGAAAAGGTTGTCGGATGGTAAGTGGCCTCGTATCCATTTTTTATGATAACTAACTAAGTGTTGAAAAAGTGACTTCAAACAACTTCGGACCTGAGGACCTATGGACCTAGAGACTCAAGGAAAAAGGTTAACGAATGGTATGTATCTTTGCATCAACATTCCAAGAAAATTACTACGTATAAAAAGGTGAAAGTGCATTGTGGAGGATGAGGAAGTAAGAGGTGAAAAATGTGTACAACGTGAATGCAGACCTACAGACCTATAGACATGCATATTCAATATTTTTTCGGCCCCCACTCTACATTACTTGAAAATTGGCTAAGTGTTGGAAACGTTTTAATACAAAAGAAAAAGAAAATAAAGGAAAACAAAAAAAATAAAAGACAAGGAAAAATCTTATTGGTGGTTAAATGAAAAACTCTAGTTTAATCACGAATGTGGATCAATAAGACCCAACTTGCTCAGCGCCTAAAGCTAGAAGATAATGTGGCTACAATTAAGTCTTCACTGAAAGTTATAAAGGAAAGAATGGACCAACAAGGAACCATCCTGAAAGAATTATGTGACTACTTGAATATCAATGTAGGAGATCCAAACATTGATCCAATTAAAGAGGAATTTACCACCCCTGAAGTACAAGCCACACACATGTTTCAAAATAACCACCACCCACACTTTCATGATCACAATTCATAGAATTGTTTTCCAAAGGTTGACATGAACAAATTTGATGGGTTGGATCCTTTAGGGTGGGTTACCCAAATGGAACATTATTTATCTCCATGGAATTATAGAGGACCTACACAAACTAAATGTGGCAGTATTATATTTGGATGTTGAACATTGGAAACAGTGGAAATGGTATATGAAGTCTTATAAAGTCTACATTGCCTAGACCCAATTTGTGAAAGTACTTTATGTTCATTTTGAGTGTGACACTCACCACTTGGGATTCTTGAAAAAACTACACCAAACAAGCACAATTATGGAATATATTACCACCTTTGAGTAATTGGAAATATGCATATATGGCCAATCTAATTTTTTTTTTTTAAATGTTTCATGAGTGGTATCAAGGACACAATTAAAGCACATTTCATGATGCAACACCCACAAACATGGTTGGAAGACAGATCTAAAGGAGTTGAAAGAGTGATCAATGAACAAACCAAGAGACCTTTATTAACCACTTTCCCTAACCCCCATGTGGAAACTGTCCCTATCTCATGCAACTCACATTCAGTCTTCATCCACAAGTTACCTCCTAAAGAGATGGTAAAACGTCAACACATTTGTCTTTGTTATAATTTTGATTAGTAATATTTCAAAGGGAACAAATGTAAATAACATAAATTATTTCAAATGGATGTATCACCACATGAATACTCATAGGATATTTCTATTGAAGATACTCCTAAACCAACTTTGGAAGACACAACCCCTCACATGAAGCATGAAACCCTCTTGCAAGATCCTTCAAAGAAACCTCAAATTTCAGTCTATGCCCTATCAAGCATCTTGACACCAAAAACATTGAAATTGATTGGATACATCAAGCATTGAAAAGTGATTGTGTTGATTAACAATGGTAACACCCATAATTTTATCCATAGGAAAGTGGCACAAGACACCCATTTTTATGTACATCCCATATCTAATTTTCAAATTATGATCACCAATAGTGGCACAATGATATGTGGGGAAAAAATTGAAAATGTGAAACTACAAATGGGAGAGTATTATCTCAAAACTCGCATGTTTTCCATTGAAATGGATGGTTGTGTTATAGTTCTTGGGGTAAATGGTTACTCACTTTAGGGCCAATCACCATGGATTTCAAATAATTGTACATGAGCTCCATGTAGGAAGGGTAGACACATACCCTAAATGGGATTACATTGGGTTCCTCTGAAATTATAACCTCTTATCATATGGAGAAGTTGTTGAAGAAGGCCACTTGGGTGTTATTGTGAAATTCAATTCCATATAGGTAGTAGGCACAACATGACTAGAGATTCACCTTGATTTGTAGTTGGTTATCTCTAAGCATCAATAGGTCTTTGGAATGCCACAAGTTTTACCACTTTCACATGGGGAGAATGACCATGGTATTCCCCTCACTACAAAAATTAAACAACCCAATATGCATCCTTATAGGCACCCTTTTGCACAAAAAAAATGAAATTGAAAATATCATTAAATGATTGTTGGAGGAAGGACTCATACATCATAGTACTAGTTCTTACTCATTAGTAGTGGTCATGGTATTAAAGAAGGAAGGTACTCGGTGCATGTGTTTGATTTCTAGGCTCTCAATAAGTTGATGATAAAGGATAAATTTTATATCTTATTTATTGATGACCTCTTGGATGAACTTCATGGAGCCAAGCTTTTCAGTAAACTTGACCTTCATTCCAACTACCACCAGATCAAGAGGAAAGAGGTAGACACCCATAAGATCGTCTTTCATAGACATGAAGGTCATTATGAGTTTTTAGTAATGCATTTTGGCCTTTTCAATTCTCCATCAACCTTCCAAAGCCTCATGAACAAGATATTTCAACCATTCCTCTATAGTTTTTTTATACTATTCTTTGATGAGATTTTTATCTACAACCAATTATCCATAATTGAGTGGCTCATATCCTTTCACCAACATGAATACATGTGTATAAATTTAATTTTTGGACTCTATCTTAATTCTATCTCTAATATGTGCATATGGTTCTATGTCTCCTGGAGGCTCATCCTTTTCCCCTACACTCATCAATATCTAGCAATGGAAGGTTGAGAAGTAAACTTTCTTCAAAGAAACAGTGGAGTAACTCAACTATGTAGTTTTTCCATATGACATTGGTCTTTTCTTGATCATGACCAAAATTCTCTTATAAGAACATTGTGAGCATGAATATCAAATGGCGTTTAGAAATAGGTTGGTTTATGGTCTCTATTAAGTGGCTTGCAACAAAATCACAGGGAAGCCAAATCTTTACATTCCAACCATCAATGAACTATTCACTAGGTTAATAATCCAATGCATAAAGTGACCTATCACATGGCCTCATCCCAAGCTGCTCTCTATACATGTGGTGGTTGGCACAATCAAATCACCACATAAGCCAAAAAACTTTCTAAGAGTGGTACATGGCTCTCTAAGCTCATGAGGGTGGCCAACACAGAAAAGTAATTGGAAGAAGTTTTGCATGTTGCAAAAATTTTCAATGATGATCTTGGCTTACAAATTTTAATTAACACGGATTTTTTTGAAACATATCTGATGCCAAACCTAAATGGATGTTTTTGTAACATATTTGATGCCAAACCCAAATGGATGACTGACACATAATCAATGGAATCTCTCAGCTCGATAGTGTCTATTGATTGGCAAGTTTTAACATCCCAAAATAAACATGAGATGTGTGGCAAGAGAGAGAATGCTACAACACTGAAGGTAGGTGCTCAATGCCACGTCCACTGAGTGAATGAGGAGATTAGGGTTAAGTTTTAGCATGTGGCACTGCAGATAGCATGGAAACAGTTTGTTATTATTCTAAGAAGCAAGGGACCAATTTTTATAATGCCCAGAAGCTTAGTTTAGAGAATGGGGATATTGGACAGCAAGAGGTTGATCCAAGGGATGCACAATCGATAGGGTTAGAGCATGGGCGTAATAGACAGAAAGATAACACATTCTGGAAAGGAAAATAGCTAGGTTTATGTCATGGATGTATTGGATAACTAAGAATACAAGTGTAGGGTCTCTCCATGCTAGGGTTAGCATGCAGAAAAGGTTACGAGTCTTTAGAACGAATGGGGGTCACGTTGGAAAATAAGAGAATGCTCCTAGAAATTTCATGCATGCCCAGAGGCATGGGTAATATGGTGAGGGAATTAGACAACATGAAGATGATATTTGTTCTCTTGAACGTGGGAGTTTTCAACCAACAAATATCTTCATAATTGGTGTGCCCATCCTTGTCTCTATCCACTCTCCAACTTTTCCCACAATGCCATCAATCAAGGACCCCACAATGATGCATACATACTTAGTGGATCATGGGTCACTATACATAGGCTTGCCCAACTATGAACAAACACTTATGTGGAATCCATGGATCACTGAGAATGAGGGATGGAATGTGAAACTTGGGCCAACCATCTCAATAGTTACTCCATATCATCCATTGATCATCCTCAAACAATATAAATGTATAGTTGACATGTGCTAGTTGTTACAATTGATTATATAGGCAGTGGATTTATTTATCAATACACCATCTATCATATATAACATCATTAAATACCAATGTATTTTAATTCTGATCTATTCATTCATGTACATGAATTCCACAAAAATAACCTTAACAATCACTACGGATTTAACCAGTGAACTACTCATTACACAGAGGAAAAACAAAACACATTGAGGCATGATGTTTTTACCTTTGAACCCAATTGAGAAAACAAATCTCGGATGGTGCTCAATATTCTTTCTTTGCAAGTCTGCAAGTATATAATGTTGTCCTCCTCCTTGGCCAAAATCCCTTTGAATATGAGTGAGAGTGAAGAAATAGGGAGAGCTAGGGGGCAAGGGACGACCAAAAACCATGGCTCTTCACTTCCCATTCCTTATCCTTGTCTCCTTGCCATTTTAATTATTTTCTTTAACTTTTTAGTTACATCGTTATTTGGCTTATTCCACGTAAAGTTGCATTGTTTTACATGGCTTACATAATGCATTATGATTTTCAATTTGTTTTGCAAGTACTAAGTCTTATTCACTCTTCATTTTAGATCCATTTTGGATCACACCTCTCCATTGAGATGATTTTTGGTCTCCAAAATATTTAGGAAACCAATTTGGATCAATGTTGTCTACTTCTTTGGAACGTGGATCTGACGCTGGCTCCTGGATATAGCTCTAACTCTGGCTCTGGATCATGGCTCTGGATCTGGCTCATGGATCTGGCTACTAGCTTTGGTCCTTAGCTATGGATATTGGTCTCATTCTGGCTCGCTTGATCCTGTAGTGAAACAATCTTCTCACTGACTCTTAGCTTTGAGAAATCTCAGAATCCAAAGTCTAGGCTCAACACTCATTCCCATATCCCTTTCTAACTTGGAGATAATCCATATTGGCTACCAAAAAATCCAAGTTGAATGTTGGTCTGTTTAATGTGACCCCAACATGCTACCACCACACAAAAAATCGCTTGTGCTTGCATTCCTATGCTAGGATCAGTTGCTTCCTAGCGTGGAAACAAATTTTTGGTGCCTACACATGTTTTCAAGGAACATCATGGAGTTCTCAAGAACTCTTCCCTCCAAGGCCATTGACCTTGTGCACCAATCTTTCGCACATCTTTAGGAAGGAAAACTTATGTTGGAAATTTGTAAGTAGAAATTGGAATGGTGTTTCCCTAATGGTTGGCATCCACCCGCTTTCCTCTTAAAAAGTGATGTAGAACTTTGGTGTTATTATCACCCCTTTAACAACATATTCTCCTTGAAATGGAAATGTAGGAAACTCGTCACCTCATGTTCTCTTCACTCTCCACACTAATTTCCTGGTTGTGCAGATTCTGGGGTGAATTTTTGGGTGAAGTCACAAACACTTCGCTTCCCAATGTCCAATGAAATTGCAATGGTAACAATATTTCTTGTTGTTGCTACAAGGACATCTTGACATAATCCTACTTTCAATGTGCCTCTGTGTATGCTTTTAGATTGTAGAATCATTTTCACCATTCAACATATGAAAACAAGCAGGCATGTGGAGCATGTCTTTCTTCTTCCAACAAGCTACCTCATAATGGCCTTTATTTCTACAATGTGAGCATGTATTTCCATACCAACAAATGTCTATGGCTTGGCCTCTCTTCCTACAACAATGGCACATAAGAAATTTCTTGTTTGACTTAGACCTCCTAGTCTTCTTCTTCTTCTTGCTTTCGCTGATTATATTTTTTTTTTCTCTGAGTGCAAGTGTGGGTTGAGTCTAGGACTCCCCATTGATTATCTCCTTCAATCTACCACAAGGTTGAGGTGGTAGTGGGTTTACACCTTCACTCACTATTTTTGCTCCTTCTCTTGATGAGCAAGCCAACTTTGGCATGTCTTTTTCCTTCACAAAAATGGTTTTCATGGTGATGGAATTTTTACTTCTACCATCAAATCCTATGCCTTCATGCTTGGACCAGGGGATGACTATGATGGGGCTCAAGATACCTTGCCTCCTCTTAACTAGCCCTTGTCCATCATATCCCATTTGTATTAGAATTTTATAGCCAATACCCCTGGTATGCTAGCATCTGTAGTGGAAATGGAAGGTTTCCTTACTCCTCTGTGCTATTGGACATATTCTTGAAGCCTTTCCAAGGCCTTCTCCTTCTCTACCAAATCTTGTTGCAGTTGCATCATCATCTACCTGAGCATATCCTCCTACCAATTGTCCATATATATGACCTTCTTCTTGATATTATGGTAGTTGTAGGAGGTATTAACCTCCACGTTTAACCTTTGACAAGACTAGAATATTATGGGAAGCAAGAGAAACCCTAAAACGTTGGATAATAACCCTAGAAGACAAGTCATCTCAAGAGAATATTTAATATTGAGTTATTAGCCTCTAGAAAGAGAAGCCGGCCCGGTCAGGTGAGATACAAAAGTATAAATAGAGGACACTAGAGCTCATTTGACACTCACTCACTCATAACTGCATAAGACTAGTGGTGCGCAAGTTTGGAGAGAGAGTGTAGTTGCAGCTACTGGAACTGAGATTTTGGATTTTGGTTGGACTTTCTTCTTGGTCTTTGGTTATTCTTGCTTGGTGTGCTAGCCTTAAAGAAAGATGTTCTACCTTGATTGGTTATTCTTCTACTTCCATAATTATTATGTTTAACAAGGTTAAGGTTCTCGGGGGTGGCCTTTGTGCCTATGGTTGGGTGACAATATTGCTATATTGTCTATGGAAAAATTAGCACATCTCTTTATTTCTAATAGTTTATGGGCCCACACTATATTTAGACAGTCTAAACACTAGAAGATAGATTGGGAAGTTATTTGTTAAGCTCGTTATGGCACTAGTTACAGCTGCAGCTAGGTTTTCTTATTATGCAGTTGAAACAAACCCTAACCCTTGTGTTCGGGAACTTATGATGAAGTATTTGACCTAATTCCTTGAGATCCTAGTGCACCCTAGACTAGTGCACCTCTTGGTACTCTCAACTAGAAAAAAAGTTAGGTTTGAATCTTTGATCAAAGTCAAATTCAAAGTTTGAATGGTCAAATTCAAATGTTGACTATTCAAAGTCAAATTCAAAGTTTGAATGGTCAAATTCAAATGTTGACTGATCAAAGTCAAAGTTAAAATCAAAGGTTGACTTCTAGTCAAATTGATTTTGTGGTCAAAGTTGAAATTTTAGAGTTTCTAGCTTGTTCTAATCATTGAATCTTCTGATTAAGTTTCTAATCTCTTCTTGACAAGATGGTATCTAGTTTTAGATTGGAAGACAAGTTGGACGATGCTATAAGGTTTCAAAGGTATGCACTTGTATATGCTATCTAAGTTATATCATCTAGAAAAACATGATTTTGTTTGTAGGGAAAGTACTAGAGATATTTTCCAAGTTGTAATATTGGATTTAGTGCATTCAGAAGAACAAGTGCACCCTCCATAGCAGTTGAGGCTTCAAGTTCGAGCTTTGATTAAATTGTTAAGCTTCAAATTTGTGTATATCAAGGGTGGTAGTTGCTACATTACAAATTGTGAAAGCAATATTTGAAAGATTATATTATTGCTAGGTGCAATGAATAATCGAATGCATATGAATACTATTGATATAGATGGTTATTGTACTTGTTCGCAAGTTGAACTAACATTTCCTCTAGATAGATATTTCTTGTTTGTTTTTGTTGTTCATGTTCCGGGCAGGTACCCTTGTGAAATATGTTTAATGAACAATCCTTGCGGAAGTTGTCATAGAAGAAGTTTATAAGGATGACACAACTACCATATGGGAATCAATCAGAATAGATAGAAACAAACTTAAAGAGACTCAAAGGAAGTCAGAAATCAAAAGAAAACCAGAACATGCTTGTGACACTTTGTATAAAGAAAAGAGAGATGCAACAAATGGAAGAATGGACTCTCTCAGATGGAGGGAGATGATCAAAGAATTCCAAAAGAAGAGCATGAATCTTTCTCATTCAGGCATGAAGGCGGGATTAGGAGGGATATAATCCCCAACGATATGATCCATTGAAGAAGAATTTGTAAAGACTATGAAATATCCATCCATGTTCTTCATTGGAAGTAGCATCCATGATAAGCTGCATGTGTTCAATTTGACTCTAGAAGAATTATTCTTTGAAAAGAAGCCTTGAATATCCTTTGTTGTCCATCTACATTTATGTTCCTATGGTAGAAGGTTGGAGCCTTTAGGAAAGAAGGTCGTGTAATCTATAGAATATTCCATGGACTCCACAACATTGAAGAGAAACATGAGGAAGAAAATGAAGATTCCAAGAAAGAAAAAAAAAGTTAGAACAACGAATTGAACCAATTTGAATCCACTAGAAGCAGTCAAGTAGAAGGAATGGAAGGAAGTTGTGATGAAGAACAATGTATGTGAGAAATTGTGAAAAATACTTAAGTATTGATAGATACAAGGCGAGACTTAGGTCTAGAGGGTTCTCCCAGTAGGAGAGAGAAGACTACGATGACAACTTGTTCTAGTAACCAAATATACCTCTACCTGAGCCATTATATCTCCTGCAGTATCCATGGGCTGGAGCCTCTCATTTACAGTAGAATCGTGGTGAAAACTTCCTATGACAGAGGAAGTATGGTTCTTCAAGAAGTCCAGGATGATGGATTGCAAATCCATGGAAAACTCCCATGATGACAGATCTAAAGAATTTGAGAGAATCTAATCCAGTAGACCTGTCTCTGTATCAAAAATTGATTGGCTCATTAATGTATTTGGAGAATACTCAGTCAGATATTTTTTTGTGTGGGATGTTTAAGTTATGATATACAACTGCATGGATTTATCGATTCAGATTGGGTAGGGAGTGCAGATGATAGAAGAAGTGTTTTGGATATGTTTCAATTTGATCTTTGCCATGATTTCATGGGCTAGTAGGAAACAGAAGTCTGTTGCACTCAACACTGCAAAAGAAGAGTATATTTCATCTTGTGATGCTTGTACGAAATCAATGTGGCTCTGTAATTTGGTTTCTATACTGTTTGATCAGGTGTTGGATTCGACCGTGATATATTGTGATGATCAGAGCTGTGTGAAGCTTTCATAGAACCCGGTGTTCCATGACAAGTCGAAGTACATTGAGATCAAGCATTGTTTTCCCTGTGATAAATTCCAAAGGGGAGAAGTGGTTCTTCATTATATCTCCACAGATGAGTAGATAGCATATATTTTGGTAAACCCTTTGTCCGAGATGAAAAGTATGTGTACTTAAGGGAAAAGTTGGAGCTCGTGGAGAAAAATTCCTTATTGAAAAAGGAAGTGATTACTCCTAGGTTGGGAGGGAGCACTGATATTTTATTGATTTATGGACATTCATTTTCCAGTTCATAAAATGGTCCAGGTTGGGCAGTTACTTTCCAGTCCGAAAATTGGTTCGAGATTTATGACGGACATGCATTTTCTAATTAGAAAAATGGTCCAGATCGGATAGTCATTTTCGTAATGAAAATGGTCTGATAGATTGTTGATGTACCATAGACATTGATTCCCCTTGTGGCTAGTGTGGGGGAATGGTTTAGGACAATCATTATTCTTGGAAAGTTGTGAGAAGTTTCGAAGAATGGTCTGTTTTGGAGGTTGGTGCAGGACAGTCATTTCCATAGGAAATGGTCTGGACAGTCATTCCCTAGGGAAGAATCATTCTCTCCGGGTTACACTATGATTAGTGTCGGAGGAATGGCCCAGTTAGATGAATGGTCTAGGTTCAACAATTAGGGATAGGAATTCCCTAGGGAAGACTCATTCTCTCTAGGTTGCACTGTGATTAGTGCCGGAAGAATGGCCCAGTTAGGTAAATGGTCCAAGCTCAGAAATCAGGGACAATTGTTCTTCTATGATTGGGAAGAATAGTCTAGACATCTCGTGGTTGATGTTTTTCTTTATGAGGTAATATTCTCTTATAGATCTCAAATATGTGAGTGGAAGAATGGCCCAAATGACTCAGTTTGTATCATGATATTGTTTATGCAGGTTGATATCAGATGATATGACTATTGTGGAGACTATATGTATTTGGAAAGTAGTTGTATGCTATTGTGGTGGATGTGATCCACTGATAGTGACTATGTCTCCTTGGTTATTAGTCGTGTGCTACTAGGATTGGTTGTGTACCACTGGGTAGTAGTTGTGTACCACTATGGATAGACACAGTTGTGTTCTATTGGATGGAATTTTTCTAATTTCCATGGATACTACCACTAGTGTTGGAGATGATTTCCAGCTAGATGGATAGTCAGTGTGTTGATGGACAGACATTCTCCAGGTGAAGAATGGTCCAGAAATGACAAATTGTTGGTGGACGGACATCCTTCATGTGGAGGATGGTCAAGGTTGAAATATTATTGGTGGACAGACATTCTCCTTATGAATAATGGTCCAGATTGACATATTGTTAATGTACCATGGACAACTATTCTTCTAGGAAGTATGTCCAGATTAGAATAATGGTTCGTCTCACTGAGTTCGCAGTAGTGGCCAAAGGGAAAATGGTTCATTATAGTCATTCTTCTAGGACGTATGTCTGGATTATAAGCATAGTCCTTAAAGCCCATGGCATGACTTCCAACATCTGTTGGAACAATTATTCTTCTAGGACATATATACATATTAGAAGAATGGTTCTTGTATCACTCTGTGGAGTGAGTGACTTATTCAACATCATGCTCGATTACTTAGATGGAGTATGGTTTCGAGAGATGATGCAGTTGATGCTATCATATGATAATGATAGTGATGATGTTTCTCGTGATTTGATCTATGTGATCATGAGATAGCTTGTATGGCTATGATGATGCTACCGGTTGAAAGGTTTGTTTATGCTCAATACCATTGCCTTTAATACCTTCCTAGATAGGAGGGAGTGTTGATATTATGGTAGCTGCAGGAGGTATTAACCTCCACATGTAACCTTTGACAAGACTAGAATATTCTGGGAAGCAAGAGAAACCCTAAAACGTTGGATAATAACCCTAGAAGACAAGTCGGCTCAAGAGAATATTTAATATTGAGTTATTAGCCTTCAGAAAGAGAAATCATCCCAGTCAGGTGAGATACAATAGTATAAATAGAGGGCGATAGAGCTCATTTGATACTCACTCACTCATAACTGCATAAGACTAGTGATGTGCAAGTTTGGAGAGGGAGTGCAGTTGCAGCTGCTGCAACTGGGATTTTGGATTTTGGTTGTAATTTGTATTGGTTATGGTTTTGGACTTTCTACTTGGTCTTTGGTTATTCTTGCTTGGTGTGATAGCCTTGGAGAAAGATGTGCTACCTTGATTGGATATTTTTCTGCTTCCAGAATTGTTTTTTCTGCCAAGGTTAAGGTGCTCAGGGGTGGCCTATGTGCCTATGGTACAATATTTCTATATTTTCTATGGAAAAATGATCACATCTCTTTATTTATAACACTTCTCACCAAGGTATGCAAGCTACGCTTTGTGCTTGTCCTAGTCTGTCCTGACTGCTATGAGAGAGTCTTGGCCTTCTTTAAATTTCTTCTTGAGTAATGTTAGCAATTGGGAAGAGGTCTCCATGTGCTTCTCCATATCTTCCATCCTCTAGTTAAAAATCTTAACGTGTTCTTTCAATCTCTCAATCTCTTCTAAAAGATCGACATTGTTGGGTCGCAAATATTCCAACTTATCTTTGCTTGATTTTACCATGTTTTGTTCTACAATGTTTTGTTCATAGTCTTGGAAGTAGTGTCTCAGTCAATGATGCAACTACTATGATACCATATGATCTGTAATCAAGGGGATTATAGCCCACTCTCTCCACCAACATGGATTCCTATGCGGAAATTTAATTTTTGGACTCTATCTCAATTTTGTCTCTGAGATGTCCATATGGTTCTATGTCTCCTGGAGGCTCAGTCTTCTACCTTGTACTTATCAATAGTTGGCAATGGAAGGTCGACAAGTAAAATATCTTCCAAGAAACAATGGAGTAACTCAACTATGTAGTTGTTTCGTATGGCACTGGTATTTTCTTGATCATGACCAGAATTTTCTTATAAGAACACTATGAGCATGAATATCAAATGACATTCATAAATAGGTTGGTTTATGGTATCTATTAAGTGGCTTGCAACACAAGCAAAGGGCATCCAACTCTTTTCATTCCAACCATCAATGAACTAGTCGCTAGGTTAATAATCCAATGCATAAAGTGACCTATCACATGGCCTCATCCAAAGATACTCTCCATACATGTGGTTGTTGGTGAAATCAATTAACCACATAAGACAAAACACTTCCTAGGAGTGGTATGTGGCTCTCTATTCTCATGAGGGTGGCCAACACAGAAAAGTAATTAGAAGAGGTTTTACATGTTGCAATAGTTTTCAATGATAGAGCTTGGGTTACAAATGTTAATTAACACAAATTTGTTTAGAATATATCTGATGCTGAACCCAAACAAATGTTTTTGTAACCTATTTGATGCCAAACCCAAATGGATGACTGACACATAATCAATGGAATATCTCAGGTCGATAGTGACTATAGATTGATAAGTTTTAACATTCCAAAATGGACCTGAGATGTGTGGCAAGAGAGGGATTTCTCTATCATTGAAGGTGGGTACTTAATGCCATGTTTGGGGAGTGAATGAGGAGATTAGGGTTAGGGTTTAGCGCATGGCACTACAGACAACATGGAAACTAATTTTTAGGATTCCAAAAAGAAAGGGACCGATTTTTAGAATTCTCAAAAGCTTGGTTTAGAGAATGGGAATATTGGACAACAAGAGGTCGAGCCAAGGGATGCCCAGTCGATAGCGTTGGAGCATGGGCATAATAGACAAGTAGCGAACACATTTTCGCAAGCACAAGAGATAGGATTAGGTCGTGGCTATCTTGGAAAGAAAATAAGACAAGTGTAAGGTCTCTCCATGCTAGGGTTAGAGCACAAACAAGGTTACCAACCCATATAGTTAATGGTGGTCACATTCAGAAGCAAGAGAATACTCCTAGTAGTTTCATGGATAGCTAGAGGCATGGGTAAGATGGTGAGGGAATTGGACAACATGAAGACAATATTTGTTCTATTGAATGTGTGATTTTTCAACAAATGAATATATTCACAATTGGTGTGCCCATCCTTGTCTCTATCCACTCTTTGTTGGCACAAGGGCAGACCCAGGGTTCAATGCTACAACAACGCACCAAAAAAACCCTAACTATCGGCCC
Organism: Picea mariana; assembly: GCA_032191745.1. Classification (NCBI taxonomy): domain Eukaryota; kingdom Viridiplantae; phylum Streptophyta; class Pinopsida; order Pinales; family Pinaceae; genus Picea; species Picea mariana. The sequence goes on along the minus strand of JASDQU010590152.1, from coordinate 3,823 downwards.
TTTCGGTAACACCTGCGAAGCAGATGAAGTGTCACCCGAGGTAGAGGCAGGGGTGGTTGCAGGACTCAGATGTCTACAACCTTAGCTGGGACATTGATCTGTGATTACAACACCTTAACAGGGCACTTAGCAGTTATAGTTCACAGTATTCACTTCGCAGAGAAAACCCTAATTACAGAGCAATGCATTATTCAACTAGATCTAACATATAGACGCACTTAGCATAAGGGAATAGATCAGATCTAGCATTCATTCACATTACTAAGCACTAAGCTAGTATATCAAATGCATCTAAACATACATTACTTCATTAATCATATGAACAATAAACAATCACAATGCACAAAGCAACCATAATGCAGCATATATGTGGTTCACCCCCAGCTCGAGGCTACATCCACCAACTCTTATTCTCTTTTATTATCTTCGGTCAATCAACTACATGCATAGAGACTAAAAATCCTACTCCACATAGGGCAGGACATCCGCGCACACTTCACTAGATCCTCCTTCCTCAAGCTAGGTCACAACACAAAGCCTTTACATAGTCTCTTACAGTCACTTGCACTTAGCCCTACAAGTTCTCAACATAGCATACACGAAGCATTTACAATCTATACTTACAACTTAGCACAGTATCAAAACCCTTTCTCCTTCTTTCTTACATCGCCTAGACTTCTATTTATAAATTACAAAAAGATCCTAAACATGGGTAAACCCATGGGTCGACATCCCCATACCTGTTACATAAGCCCAAAACCCAAAAATCCCTAAAAATGGGCCGAGATCCTGCGATCTCCACTTCAACTTGCGCTCTGCCTTCGACAGCCTATTGAAGTCCCAAAAGTAGGTCAAACATGACCAAGTATCCTCAAGACTTGGTCAAGGGCCAACAGGCCCCCAACACTCACCTATGACTCGTCTCGAGTCACTCTGATCTGGGTAACTCTGCTTGAAAATCCTCGAGATTGGCTCGAGCTGCTTCGACCTGTTTTTGCGCCAAGGCCTCCTGCTCGGTGAACTCTTGGATAATTGCTTCATTGATAGGTCCCTCTAAGCGTTGTTCAGCTCCAGTGACGACTTGTTCCAGTTCTATTCCTCGACCTTCAATCTTTGAGAATAGTTGGCAAGCCTCGTCCTGGATTGGTTGGAGCCTCTGAGTCACTTCCATGACTTTTCTCTGAATGGTGTGGACCTGGTGTTGAGGAATGCATTGTTATTGGGATCACTTCATCCTCTTGACTGCTAACAGGGGATTCAACTGTGCCTGTACTGTTTCTACTTGCTTCTTTTCATCCTGGAGCTATGACTCCAGTGTCTTCAATTCAGGATCCTCAGTGAGTCGCTCATAAGTCTGGGCACTGTGATCACTTAGTTGTTTACATTCCATGGCGAGGGCCTTGATTCTCTCAACTGTGCTTCGAGCAGTTGCTTCTCTTTGATATCGTACATCCTGCAGAGTGTTGAGCACTGTTCGTAGCTCCAAATCTGCGATTCTTTGTTGAAGTTGTTGGATAGCTTCCGCAAGCTGCACTACTTGATGCTCTACTAGTTCTTCCACCTTTTGCTCTAAGCCTGTCACAAAGCAAAGTGCTCTATTGACTGCCTCTTTGACTCCGAGCTTCTCTGCGAGCAACTTCTCTTTCTCTTGTTGGATTTGTGGATTTGTGCTTTCTCCTCTTCAAACTTTGTTTGGAGAGAAACCTTCTCTTGCTGCACAACTCGACGTTGCTCTATGACTACTTTTTGCACTTTCTTTAGGGCCTCTGTGGCCTATTCTGTTTCTTCATGTGCACGACGAAGGTGAGCTTCAGTCGCATCAACTAGTCTACGAAGTTGGGTAGGCTCATCTAACAACTCTGGTGCTTCTAATGGTGGGGGCACAATGGATACTGCGTGGCTGGATTGAAGGGCATGTTGTACCCCTCTGAGTTCAACCTCGATTCTGTCGTACATCTCCTCTTGCTTGGCTTCATCTTTCTGTAAGACGTCCTGTGAGGCATCTGCTACAACTGCGGTGATGAAGTCGAAGTCATCGACCATGAGCACGATTCACATCGTGATTTTGCTCGCTCTTGACTTCTTTTGTGAGGTAGGTTTCATGGGGGAAGCCTTTCTTTTCTTCAAGGGATCAGCCTCATCAACAGGATCCCTAGACGGTGTTACTTCACCTTGCTTCTGTTGATCTTCTTTTCCATTAGTCTCTTCTCTATCTACTTTGTCATCACCTCCTCGTCTAGGTGATACTGAAGCGGTTTCATCTGATGCACTGCTCAGGTTTTGTACTTCTTCGGTCTTCTTCCTTCTGCTGGTTCCAGGTGTGTCACATTTTTCGTGAGTGGCCTCCGATATGCCAATTAGTTCAGGATCAGAAATTTTTGTAGGTTCAACAAGGATAAGGAGGTATGATGACCAGTCCTTAGTTATCTCATCGAGGTCCTCCTCTGTGAGCTTATAGTATAACTAAAGCTCTTCTTTATTCTCGTCTGCGTACGCAGTGATATAAATGAAGTGTTGATCTACGTGGAACTTCATGAGAGGCATGAACCGGTGCAGGGTGTCCAGTGTCATGCAAGAGACAACCCTGATAGCCCTCTTCAACTAGAGATAATACGTGTGGAATACTGCGTTCGAATGCCACTATTTTCCCATATCACTATAGTACCAGAGCATGGTGAACTTAGCAATGAGCGGCTCTAATGACTCAATGTCTGGGAAGGTCACACCTTTCGGCTCTCACAAGCAATAAACTCTATGAGGATCATGAGCCAGCTAAAGTGGAACTCATAGCCCTGATCCTAAGCTTCGCAGAAATCCAATTCTGGCTGGTTGACTAGGTACTTCGCCCAGTTCATCTGGAGTCCTTCTACACATTTCCTGGCGAGGTCAACAACAAATCCTATGACCTGTGTAGGTTTGTTCTTTCTCACGAGATTTCGTGCGATCAGCTGAAAGGCCAGGTGCACTGTGCCATTCTGGATGGAAGCTACCTTGTAGCCTCACATCCACTTTTCTACATCACCATATGTGTCTTTGATCTTTTGTGCCAATGCGCAATCTGTAGCCTTCCTTGGGTAGAAGTCTTATGGGTCGGGTCCCTGCATGCTCAATCTGGTGATCCTATGGATCAGCATCTTGGGAGTTGTTCGAGGAACAGTTCCGAGAGAGGTACCTTTCTGACGAATTCATTGAGCGTCAGCTCAACGAGTTCAACGCGCTACGACAGGGAGGTCATACAGTGCCCAAGTACGAGGCACGTTTCANCAGCGGGGGTCAGACCAGGACACCAGCGAGACCCACAGGGCAGAGTTCATCGGGGGCGCCACGACATCAGACACCAGCGAGACACACGCCGGGACATCGTGGCTTCCAGAGGAGATCCACGTTCACTACACCCAGATGACCGCCGCCTCAGCAGCGGACACCTTATCGAGGACCACAGCACCAGCAGCAGCGTCGCCCGCAGTAGCAGCAGTTTAGGCCTGTTCAGCAGAACAGACCAGGATTTCAGGCCGGTGGCCAGTCCTCTTCTACTTCGGGTACCAGGACTACTGGGTCAAAGAAGGGGTGCTGGACGTGTGGGGAGCCGTACTACCAGCGCGACTGTCCTGTGGAGAGGGCCAGAACGTCTGGGTCAGCTGGACCCGCTACCGTGGGAGATATGGGCAAGGCCCATCGGATTCATGCAGCGATGAATAACCGCCAGGCAGAGCACCAGTCGACTGTGCTCGAGACGACAGGTACTATCGCTGACCAGACCCTTAGTGTTTTGATAGACCCTGGAGCTACTGAGAGTTTCATTTCTAGTGCAACGCTAAAAAGG
>JASDQU010590151.1:67579-79784 GCA_032191745.1 Picea mariana | reverse complement strand
TTTGATAATTCTTTGGGATAAATTTAGCTTTCAACTTAGCTACCATCCTATCCCATCTTTTAATTTTCCGCTTACCATTTATTCTGTGTTCAGCTTGCAGTTCATCCCACCATAATGTTGTGTGACCCTTCAATCTTGTCACTGCATGCTTCACCATTTTGTCCTCTTCGATATCTACATAATCTAAGTGCTTATCCATGGCAGTTATCCAATCTAGAAATTCTTCAACTTCCAGATTACCTTCGTACATATGTACTTCTATCCTTGCTCTGGCCCTAATATTTGAAACAACTTTTATCAAGCGGTCTTGTGCAGTATCCTCTGCCACATTTTCACCATCTTCAGCCTCTTCTTTACTCTCATCTTCACTGACATTGGCAGTATCTGGTGCCCTTCTCTGTGTTGGTTCCATGGAATCCAACCTCATTCTGAGTCACCTCATTTCTTCTTCCATCTTTGCATTTTATCTATGCCTTATTGCCAACATGACTTCACTGCGTCACCTCCCAACAGAGTGAAATTATCACGAATGATACCAGCCTTCCTCTCTTCTTCTATTGTTTGTTGTTATGAAAACAAACTTAAAAGATTTTTCTTTGGATCTGATACCACCAGATGAAAACCCCCTAACCTAGTCGGGTCCGCGACCTACTGATCACAGGATCGTCCTCTAACTCCAAGCTGGAACAACTCTTTCAGGTCCTCACTAGAAACCTGTAAATCAGATCCATGGGTCCTCTTGTTTAGAGCTCGCGTGTGAAGACTCCAGCATCAAGCACGAGCTCCCCCTTCATGTGATCATCCTTATGACCACGACCTTACCCATAAGGTGTGTTTCACATTTCATGATTTAGGATTTATCGAGGGATAACTCCTTGTCTTTTCAACCACTGAATGCCAAAAAGAGCTTAACGACAATTAGCCCATGCTTAAATCTCGGTCCATGCAACCATTTTTCGTGACCTCGCACTAAACCAAAAAGTTCTTTTCGTAGATCGGGACTTCTACAGTTAAGCATCCCATTCTTTCGCAACTTGAATCCCTGAATCCTGATTGGGGGCTTTAGCTAAGTGCTAGCCCTCTTCCCTTACTACTCTTCCATATGACCACTATGTCATGACCATGGTCTACACCCAAGGGGTGTTTTGGATTTCATGACTCGAGGAGTCACGGTGCAAAGAACTTCTCTTACCCTTTGAATCCATGACCTCTTACAGGCTTAAGGTTCTCAACTCCTACCTCATGTGACCACACCCCGTGACCATGCATCTACACCAAAAGGGATATTAGAGTTCACTGTTCGGCAAATCAGCAAACATGCTCTCCTACCACTTGACTCCCGAAGTTCCAAACTCCGAAAATACCCGATGTTCTTTTAACACCTCCCTTAGTGGATCACCATATGACCCGATCTCTTAACATAGGGTCAAACCTTGAGCACGTCGGGGTTTCGCACTTTAGGGTTTCACAACTTGTGAGACCAAAACTTCTGGCACCTTCAGTTACCTGAACGTCGAAACTCCGAAATATTTCGCACTGGATTGACAGTCTCCACTGCCCCTTGACCAACAGTCAGGATCCTCCATCTTATTCTTCTTAAGGGATGGTCTAGATGATTTCGCGAATCCTCCACTCTTCTCCTCATGAGTTCCCCGGTGTTCAATTCCCCGGTTGATCATAGCTTGTCGCCACCTGTCCTCTCCATGATGGATGGTCTTGATTCTTTCGGTGATTCTCCGAAACACCGACTACTCACCACGTGTCCCAACTCTTGATCTCTTCCCTACTTGACAGTTGTCTTCTGTGAAATATGACGGTTGTCGAAATTTCACAACATGTGAGTCCAAAGGAACTTCACCCTTGTTCCACCAGATGTCGAATGCCAAAATCCTTCCTTGGGCACAAGGTTCTAAGGTTCACGATGCTTCCACAGATTTGACAGCTATCAGAAGATCGACAATTACTCTCAAAGTATTTCCACTGCTCATTCAACTCCTCACCATTCTTCTATATCCGACGGCTATCGGTTCTCTGCATTAAGATTTGACGATTACTGTGGTCTCCCCCCTGAGATTTTGTGACTTTTCTTCCCAGACTTAGGAAATATTCTAAGTGTCAAGGAATAAATCTTCAGCCCTTCATCAGCTGGATATCTATGAATGAAAAAACACTTCCTCCTGAGCTTCTTCTCCTTAAAGATTCAAACTGCTATGCACACCTTGCATTCAAGGATTTCAAATAACTCGGATTCAAAGGGATTTTCTTGAAAAGAAAATACCTCACACCCTCCTGACCTTCTTCTTTGTTGTTTCTTCTAACTTAGTCGGCTCTAAGTTTTGTGCACTCCTTGCACCTGGAATGTCAAGTCTCCTTGTTCTTCTATGAACCTCCCTCTCTAAATCGTTCTGAGATCCAGTTAACGCACACCTTGCATTAGGGAATGCACACCTTGCATACATGGTTCAGGAGAAAAACAACTGAAACTTATCTAGTTTCGTTATAGAATCATACAGTCATTCTCTCCACTCTCAACAAGAAATGAAAATGAAAATATGAACATCACATAGAATACAACAAACTTTTCTTTAAACAATAAATGAACATAGATGTATGAAAATATCCTGTCTGGTCTATTCATTACTGAAAAATGAAAATTACATGGTGTTCCTGCTATTCTATTCTACTTTTTTCTACTCTACTCTATCCATTTTGATCTACTCTTACAATGAAAAATGAAAAATTTCTAAGGACCGGCTCCTTGAGCTCTCTCGTCATGTTCCTGAAATCTATCAATTTAGACTTAAAACTATTACCTACACAGCCCTATTACAATAACTACTAATTACTATCAGACAGAGTCAACACTCCATGTTTGCGATTTCTTACATTCCTTAGAAATTTTAGAAACAAGTTATGATTTTAAAATTTGCTCAACAAAATATCTCTACAACCCAAATAATTTTTGAGTTAATGCTTGATTTGAATTTTTGGCTTTGCTGAAATGTCATTCTTCTCTCCTGCACATGTACATTGATGACTATGAAGACGATGCTCCTGCATCAATTGGCCTTGCATATCCTATGTTCCCTTTATTATAGATCTCCCCCTCAAGATTTCTCACGGATATTTATTCCCTCTATGCACATCTCCTCCTCGCGGCAAGGTTTTAGTCTAGCTCTATTTGGAAAAATCATGCTAGGGTCCTCTTCTAGCTTTGTTTGGAAAAATTGTGGCAGGGTTTTAGTCTGGCTCTGTTTGGAAAATAGGTGCCATCGTCGAGTGTTTTTAAAATATGAGTCGCACAGGTAGGAATTCATGTCTATAACATATATCATATGTTACATATAATATATGTTATATATATTATATGTGACATATAATATATGCTTAACATATAATATATCTGATATATAATATATATTACATACGTAATATATGTAACATATATTATTTAACATATATTATATATTATATATAATATATTATAGAATAATATTAACATATATAATGTTGACGATGACATAGTATAGTAATGATCCATGACAATGTTGATGATGATAATGAAGACAATGATGATGATAATGATAATGATAATGATGATGACGAAGATGACAATGCTGATTATGGTGATGATAACGATGCCATTAAATTGAGAGGAAATGGGTAAATTGAGCACCCTCCAATTTTAATATGGATGGGATAGAGGCCCCATATATTATCTCAATAAGTCTGTCCTTGTAAAATATATCAAACTTCCACATCAGGAAGTGCATCTCCATACCACTAAACCCAAGGTATCATACACCCACTAAGTTCCCCAAATGTAAATAAACAAAAATAAAGTGAAGGGGATAGGGAACCACAATCCCTCTGCATCACATGAATTGCTCCACTAGGGGAAAACACTTTTGGAGAAACCAAAAGATAGCACTCCCCTCTTTGAGAGGAAAGTGTTTTCTCCAACACTAGTCTTGTCCCTTTATACCTCAATTGTAATTGTAACCTACAAATCCAAGTCTATTGCAATCTCAAAATCAATATTCATTGATCCTACACAGGGTTCTAGAAATTCCTCTTAAACATCACTCTCCTCCACCATGGCATCACTCCACCTCCATGTGGACATTAAAGGGCCATTCAAGGAGATGATATAAATTTAAACACCTCCAACATCGAGGAAACCATTTATCTTTAAGGGGGATGACATGTAAAGGACCTATTTTATCCTCCTTACTTTGGATTACCTAGGAATTAGTAATTAATGTGTGAGACCATATTCTTTGAATAAGGCCTTCTAGGTAGTTAGTTTTTAGTTACTCCATGTAAAAGGGTCCTATTTATTAAATAATTCCCATTAAGTGATTCATATTTATTATGAATGAAAGGGTTATATATATTTTTCCCTCTTATTTAATTTTATACTATTTATATTTCTTGAGTAATTTCTCAATAATCATTGTTTATACTATTCAAGTACATTACATTATTACCTCCATCACGCTTATAATCCTATATCATCAAGGCATGCAAAAATTCTATCCATGTTAAATTTCAGTGCATACAAAAAAAAAATGAAGAAAATTCAACATTGGCCCCATTCACAAGTCATTGTTGCTCATCATGTACTCTAGCCCTAGTACAATGTCTTTTAATATTTGTTTCCTTTAAATTTTGATCGATAAAAATAAATGAAACGGGGATGATATGGGTTGATATATAGAGTGTTTGGGTGAGTAATATTTGAGTATGGGAACCATTCCATATCATCAAGGCATGCAGATAGTCTATCCATGTAAAATTTCAGTGCATACAAAAACATTTTTAAATAATTTCAATGTTGGCCCATTCACAAGTTACTATTTTCCATCATGTACTCTTTCCCTCGTATAATGTATTTTAGTTATTTCTTTTAAAATATGATTGAGACGCACATCCTCACATCTATTATTGTAAGGGAATGCAGTAACGTCAATAAAGAAGTACTTGATTAACCACAAAGGATTCAATATAAGTTATTTCTTGTCTTTGATTTTTGATGTCATCTAAGTACTATTTTTTTCTATAAATAATATTAATACAAAATCATTATTTAAATATGAAATCTCATCTATTTCCTTCTTCTCATAACGACCAAAATGATGGGCCTAATTGGCATGATTTTGGTTCTGAACAACACAGACAATGAATATAAAGAGTGAGTGTGTAATTTATCTTTGAGTCTCAAAACTCTCCCATATCATCAAGAAATAAAAAAAGTCTATCCATGTAAAATTTTGGTGCATACAGAAAAATTTTGAAAAAAAATTCAATGTTGGCCCCATTCACAAGTCATTGTTTCCCATCATGTAGTCTAACCCTAGTAAAATGTATTTTAATAGTTGTTTCCTTTAAAATTCGACTGAGAAAATCAAAACAAAATGAGGATGAGATGGGTTGATATATAGAGTGGGTGTGTGAGTGATATTTGAGTTTGGAAACCCTCCCATATCTTCAAGGCATGAAAAAAGTCTATCCATGTCCAATTTTGGTGCATACAAAAACATTTTGAAAAAAAATCAACATTGGCCCCATTCATAGGTCAATGTTTCGCATCATGTTCCCTATCGCTAGTACAATGTCTTTTAATACCAGTTTCCTTTAAAATTCGACTGATAAAATTAAAATGGAATGAGGACGAGATGGGTCGATATATAGAGTGGGTGTGTGAGTAATATTTGAGTTTGGAAACCCTTCCATATCATCAAGGCATGTGAACACTCTATCCATGTCAAATTTCAATGCATACATAAACATTTTGAAATAATTTCAACATTGGCCCCATTCATAGGTTATCGTTACCCATCATGTACTCTATCCCTAGTATAATGTATTTTAGCTATTTCCTTTAAAATAATATCGAGACACATGTCCACGCATCTAGTACAAGACCTTAGCTATCATCAAGACTTATTTCCCTGGTACACATGAACTTAAGGTTCTTAGGTCACAAGACCTTAGCTATCATCAAATAATGAAAACAAGTGCCTTATAATATTGTTGAAGATTCTGAAACTGATCAAGAGCCTTGAACAGGTACTCAAACGAACATAACAAAAAATTGGACTTTAAGAGGGATATAGGAATCATGATTAGATTTTTTACATTGAAAATGGGTGTATAGGCATAAACATGGAAAGTTGGAAACAATGGACTAAGCCCTAACTAAACCTTCTCGAGCTCATGAACCACCATCTAAAAACACCTAAAAACCATGACACAATTCCTCTCTAGGGAGTTTTTTTAATCCAATTAGTTGAATATGGGTGACATTATGAGGTCTTCTTGATCATCATTGATGGGTCTTAGGTTCATGACTATAGTTCACTTGTATGCCAGAGGTCCACTTTAAAGGATCTATGTTGTGGTTTAAGGCCTTTATTGTGGCACATTAGATCAATAATATCAATCTAGGGAATAATTCCTTAGATTTCTCCCCCAAACCATGGTATAAGACCCACCTATCATGCAAAAAACCTTCTAATGGAACCCATATCCCACTCTAATGATATTGACCTCCTATAGAGGGCATGTTTTTTGGTTAATTTGTAGCCTTGTGCATGTCCATTGGTCCCTAGAATATGACATCTAGGTCCTAAATTATTTATATAGAACCACAAAACAATTCATAAGAGTCACGTGTGATCATTGAAACAATAAACAAAACCATATAATGTGAAACCATGAAACTAAGATGGGCGATTGGAAATGTTGAAGTAATTTAAGGAAGGTTTACATATTAATTAAAATTATTTTATTTAATAATCGGTTCATCATCTTGATGATGACCTTCTATCATGATTTTCTATTTGGAAATATGCTTATATGTTTTGAAAAGAGGGGAACTAAATCCTCATATATTGAAGGACACGAAACATATATAATTTTTTAGAAAGTATAATTGATATAGATATATGAAGATGAAAACCTAAGAGTAAGTGTTTGTAATAAAGAATAAATGATACAAGGAATGTTTAGCATATCCTTTCTTTTAAGAATCTATAACATCATGGTATGACATCATGATAACCACTTTAATGTCATATCCTTATCAGAATCAGATATGTTAGTTTTATGAAGTCACTTCATTCCCCCTAGAGGGGCATCAGGTACAATTTTCATATTCGAGAAGGAAAAACCAATATCAATGGCCTCTAATCCATCCTTAGAGGGAGGAAAAGATCCCACAATCAACTCTTCTAGGAAGACTATATCAAATTTTGTTTAAGTCAATGGTTGTTCATTTTCCTTAGCAAGAGAAACTTCATCATCTCACATTGGTTTCTTAAGAAAATTCCAATTTTTTTATTTGGATTTGGTCCCTTTTTCCTTTGAAGGATGAGCTTGTTCATGGGGATAAATATTGTGTAAATGTCTTGTATGTACACAATATTGTTATAAATCTCCAAAATTTCTTTTATGTAATTGCCCAAAGTATTCTCAATGTCCTCAAAAATTGATATATACCAAGAATGAAATGGAAAACTTGGGAGGTGTACCCAAAGTGTCATTCTAGTAATTGACATAGAGTTAGGATCAAAATTTAGAAATAAAGGAGATATAAAAAGGACCACTCTTATTATTATTGCCAACAACTTAACCAAATTGTGATAGTATAAATTGGGTTGAAATGTTGGAGAACGGAAACCAACCATTCTAGTACGCTTATGCTAGAGAATTATCTTGAGAATTTAGCCTTGGATTTTCATGACTAGTTCCTTTTGTAGAAACCCTTGTTTTTGGGATTGACTTTCTTTCTTAGACTCTAGGATCTAAATCCTTGTTGATTTTCCAATGCACATATGACAAGGAGTTTGAAGCAAAGTTGAAGTCTATATGTAGTCCAAATAGGAGGAACCTGAACTCTACTGACAAAGATTATTTACATTCATATCTCTTGCAATGATATCAAATGATGTTTGGATTCATTTCATATTTGGTTTATCAACTTGAAATTAAAATTTGATACTTTGCAAGCTAGCTAGACCTTGAGTCAAATAAAAATATGAAATTTGGAATCATCAACATATCTACTAGAACATATGAAAAATAGGGTTTATGGTTTCCATGATGATATGATGATGGAATAAAGTGGGTGTGTGAGTGAAATTTGAGTCCAAAAACCCTCCCATATCATTAAGGCATGTGAATATTCTATCCAGGTCAAATTTCAATGCATACATATACAATTTGAAAAAAAATCAACGTTGGCCCCATTCACATGTCACTGTTGCCCACCTCTAGTATTTTTATGGTGTTGATTAAGAAATCAATGAAAAGGAGGGATTTTTCATCACAAATATGACATAGATACATTGTATATACATTAATGTGGAACCTGAAAGAAAAATGAAGAAAGACCGACGAAAACTTAAAACTTGCGTCAACCAAATTGTGTACTTTGAAATAAAATTAGGGTTTATGGTTTACATGATGAATTGATGATGGAATAAATTGGGTGTGTCAGTCAAATTTGAGTGAAAAAACCCTCCCATATCATTAAGTAATGTGAATAGTATATCCATGAAAAATTTCAGTGCATACAAAAACTGTTTGAAAATATTTCAACCTTGGCCCCATTCACGGGTCATTGTTGTCGGTGTCTAGTCCTGGTACAATTTTTGTTCCTTGTTCCTTGTTCTGTGTTCCTCATTCCTCATTCCTTGTTCCTTTTGTTAGGGTCTTATGATATAGTCATCTGGTCTCCAGTTACTTATTTGGAAAATTTTCTCTGATCATTTTGAGAATGTCTTCATGATAAGAATCTCAAGAGTAATGGTCCAGTGGTGTATCTTTTGTTTCAAAGAGGTGTCCATGTATATCCAAAGTTGGCAAGTGAATGTTTGAAATTTTGAATACAAAAGGTCAAAGAAATAACTTTCAACAGCTAAGGGTCAAATTTTTTTGTGTTGTAATCTATCGAAAGTTCCTAGTTTCGACAGCTAAAAAGGCAGGCACAACTCTCAATTAGTTGCCTAAAGTGCAGAGTCTACTAACGGTTAGACTGTCCCATCGATTTCTCAAACTTACATCATTACACAGGTCAAGATGATCTTAAATTCTATCGAAATCATCTATAAAAATAATTTGTCACGATTTAGACATTTTTATTATGATTTTAATTGATGTTTTAAAAAATCATTAAACCCTAAGCTGTCAGATCTGAAATCCTTACTATCATTTCGGGACTCTGCCATCGTAAAAAATCATTTTTCATTATCAAATTCGCCCAGCAAACCATATGGCGCTCTCTGTCTTGAATAAGCATTATAGTTTCTTATCTGCCAAGTGTTCATTTCAAAGGTTTCCATTCAAACCACTAGTCTACCTCACACATTTTCCCCCATATGACTTCCATTTCTCCCTACATCAATGTTGATCTTCCACTCTAGCCTGATTTTGTTGTTTTCAGGTATTAACATTTTTTGCAGATGGACAGTGGAGTAAATTTGCTCAGGAAGGAGCTGGATGATGTCTTATATATGGAATCTCATCCTAAGATTTTCTAGATGTTCAAAGAAGCAGGCTACTACAGGTATTGTGAGAAATTGTAGGGGTATCACCAAGGTGTTGTTGAAGCCTTTTCTCAAAGATTTAATGGGGCAAAATTAATCTTGGTTCCAATGGTAATGCAAATTTATGAATTCAGTCTTGCAGCAACAACAGAAATGCCTACGAAAGGTGAGAAATGGTTTAAAGCAACTATCACTAAGGATATTGAGTTCAAGTCTTACCTTAAGCCTGAATTTCAAAGAATTATTTGGCATAAGGATGTTCCCAGCTCTTACCTAGAGGATAAATGGCAACATTTTCTTAAGGAAATTCAAGTGTACATGACTTGTGAGGGTAGATATGGTAGATTCATTCTCTATCACTTCAAACTGATGAATCATTTTACAGGCAAGTGTCCTCTGAATCTACCCCATACCTTCATAGGAGCTTCACTAGGATGTCACATCAAGTTCAAGCTAAGACTGATAATGTGCATAGTAGGATTTTCCATCATGGCCTCATAAATCTTATAGTGACCGAGGAACTCCAGAGAAGAGAGAAGACATGGGATTATCTCTTATTTGGGGGAGAATTTGAGCAAGATATCCAGCATAAGGGTAAGACGACACCTAGAAATAAGTCATCTACACCAAAGAGCAATAAGAGAAAGAGAAGGGAATTTTCACCAGCTCAGACGGAAGAGCCGGGTCCTTCATCCAGCTTCAAGAAGATGAAAAAGAAACTTGATTTTGATCAAGGAATTGAGGGCCAAAAAAATTTTTCTAATAGGAACATTCTGAATTTTCCATACTCAGATTATGAGTTTGAACCACCTATGGAGGAGAGAGGAGAAACTAAGGTTGAAGCTCTAGACTTTGAATTACCTAAGAAATCAATAAAGAAGAAGATCAACAAATCTTTAAAGATTCATAAGTTGAAGGAGGATATATTAGAGCTCAATTTATTAGACATGCATATAAAATTAGTAAATCAAACCCTACAAAACACATCAGATGAGGTAAGAGATTGTTTTGAAAGGTTAGATAAAATGCATGTAAAGGAGTAGAAGAAGAATAAGAAATTTCTCAAGGAGATTCATAAGCTACATAAAATGGTTAGATGCTTAAAGATCAAACTAATGCTTAAAGATCTTAAGCCAAGAACACATCCTCATATAGAATCTCTAGTAGAAGTTGATGTGGACCTCAATGAAGATCTTAAAGGGTAGATAGATTGAAGAAATTTCATTATTTCAATTTTGGAAATGATTTCAGAGACTTGCAGTTTCGACGGCTTAGATGAGTTTGAAAAGGCGTTGTTAGCTGCCGAATCCAAGGACTTTCAATAGCTTATCCTACTATGTTTCAGACACGTAAGTTGACGAAAGTGCAAACATAGGCAGAACGTTAGTATTTTTTCTTAGATCGAATATTTTTGCTGCCATATCATTCGAGGAAGGTTTCAAATGAATTATAACATTAAAATGGATAAATATCATCCTCGTTTTCAGGGTTTAGTGGAAAATACAAAGGATAAAAGGCTCAAAATTTATGTTATTTTTGGTTGAAGATTTGCCCATGTGCCAGAAAAGGATCTTGAGTTTCCTTGTCATCACCCAGAAGATTGTTGAAGATGTCAAATATTGTTGAGGACTGCCAGATTATGATAAGGGATTGACCCATTAAGATAGGATTTGATCCTACTTTTGTGAAATTGTTTGATTGTGTACTACTTTTAGTATTTCAGATCCTCTTTGATAGGATCTTAGGTTTTGATGTAAAGGATATAAATACTATGTTTTCAAAGAAAGGAGGGGGTTTGACTTGGTGGGATGTGATGGGAGGATAGTCTATAAACATTTCTATCTATTGTAAAGATGTTCAATAGGCTATAAGTGACTTTTGGATGAATATAAAGGTATTGTGTTTCCAGATTCTTATGTCATGATTTTGTGGTGAATTTTTTCTTGATGTAAATTTCCATTTTCTTGTTTCTCATATTGTTTTCTTTTCTCATTTCTTATAAGAAGATTATGCTTAGTATTTTTCTTGGACACCCTCATCTGTCTTAAAACAATGTTTATGTTTTCTTTTGAAAATTGAATGTAGAATTTATATAAGCTCTGCTCTGCATTTGAAACGACCCATGATATTTTTCTCTTTCCATATCAAAAATTATAAGGATCCGCTAATGTGACTATCTTACCTGGTTACATATATCTCTGTTATTCATTAATCAAATCATCTTTAACCTTTGAATCAATTTTTCCCAATTGCCCTCTTTTGTTGTCTCAACCAAAAACTTAAAAAACAAACCTTTTGTCCTCATAGCTATCCTAACACCCGTTTCAAACAAAGTTATGTTAGAAAGAGAGAGAGCTCTCTGAGTCTTGGATGGATAGATCCTTGACTCCAAGTGGTTTTTTGGTTGCCTCTGTCAATTTCTCCTTCAGCCTGAGAAATTACGGAGTGCTAACACCTTATTCTGTGTTCCTCATTCCTTGGCCATGGTGTAGTCCCAAAGATCCATTTTTTTCATACAAAAAATACTAATGGCATAAAATGTACCACACACAGACCAAATTAATATCCACTACATACGTCTTTTGTCTTTTTTCAAGGACTATGTAACGAATATCAATTCTAAGAAGATTCAAATAGGACCTAAGAACCTTAAG
>JASDQU010590151.1:19903-49672 GCA_032191745.1 Picea mariana | reverse complement strand
CATGAAATAAATAGCGTTTTGTACTAGTTCCGATTCAATTCTATGTGAGAATGGAAGTCTCGAATAAGTATTTTGACTTTGAAGTTTACTTACAGGAATGTATATACACATTTATATGAAATTTCTTTCAATCCCATTTATACATAGATAGTTTTGCATAACGAGTTTCAATACACTAGGAAATTATCCTATAGTTTTACCACCGTATAGCAGTAATTTAGGCTACAGAATGAATATTTCTAGAATTTAGTCATGCGTACCCTTTCAACGAACATATAAAATAAAAGGAACATTATAGAATTCGTTCATTATTTAAACCAACAAAAAAGAGTCACTTAGACCTAAATTCTTTTGAGGCATTCTGTCAGTCTTTAAGCTTCACATAATCGAAGAGATTTCATCCATGATATTATTTCAATTCAGAATTAACATATGCATTACATCAGTTATTTAATCATTCAAACTAAATAGGAATAGGATAACATATCTGAACCAATTCGTTGGAAGACAAAGGGAACAACCATGTTCCTCCCAACCTTAGAACAGGGAAGCCAAATCACTTGTCCTGTTTACCCCCTAGCCTGACCATGAATCCATGAGGGCTAAATCGAAATTCCTCCTCATCAAATGCCTTTCATTTTTCTTCAGTCTTTTCCTTACCTTGCACTCTGCCAGTAGTGTTCATAACAACAAGATTCAGTATAATTTCCTCAGCATACTAGGCAGTGTCCTGCTGTTATAAGAAAAATCTGTCTGTTGTTACAGATCCAACCTATCCGACTGTGAAGCCAGTTNTATAGGTTAGTACGAGATAGAGACTAACCACACCTCAAGTGGTCCTTCACCTAAGGTGGTAAATAAGGGGAAAAATGAAGGTGAAAGACTTATAAGAAGTCGTTCTCAAGACCACCCACCCTGGGTGTTATCCTACCTTAGCTTCCTTGATGGCCGAAATGGCCTGGGGTTGAAAATGAGCTCGCTGATTTTTAGGAAAGTGAACTAAATGAAGCAGACAATGAGTTGTTCAATTTCTTAAAGAATTAGAAACTGCCCTAGAATGGATCCCTGGGATAACCCAGTGTCCTGGGTAATTAACCAATGAATACCCTGAGTAAAAGGGTGTGAAACAAGGGTGAAAAGAGGGATTGAAATCTAAATCCAAGTACTTTTAAATGGTTATAAATTGTGAACAAGAAGTTGTTCGAATCTTTCAAGACAGGGAAACAAGCTGAGAATGGCTTGAAACCCCCCAGGGTGACCCGGGAAGTGATCCCGGAAGGTTGTTAAATCAAAGTGGGCTGTAATAGTGGATGAACAGCCTTGTAACAAGATGTTATAGCTATGATATAAGGGAAAGTATTCACACCTTCAATTTTTGTTTATGAGTGAAAAGGTGGACTGACAAAAGGTTGACTTTTAAAAGTATTTTATTGGTCAATTTTTGTTTTTATCACATGCCTCGGCCACCACACTGTTTTGAAGGTTATTCCGATCACGAAACAAATCCCAGAACTGTGCCAACCAGTATAAGAAGAGTAGTCCTAGAAGACCACGATGGTTAGGTTGAAGAGTGTCCCATGTAATTCAGAGAAGTAGGGATTAGCCACTTCTCGTCACTAGCGCTTTCAGGCTCTTAAAGCCACTTGGATGGAAGAAGGATACCTGCAAAAAGGAAGAGGCTCAGGACCCCCATAAAGAGGGTTTTTGCTGAGATTACCCAAGCAGAGTAGTATTCCAACCGAGCTAATCTAATCAACTCCTTGAATATGTGGTACTAAGGAAATACCACTCGACTTGTACTAACTAGACAACTTCCGAGGGGCTCCTCATGAAGACTCCCTGTTTTTGACTCTTAATATCCTACGAAATTGAAATTGCATAAAATGAAATACCAGGCCGTCCACGTGGCAAGGTCACGTCTTACTTTCACAAGCATCCCTCCTGGTTACTGAATTTGAAATCTACTTAAGACTATATACATAAAACAAGTAAAATAGATAGGTGACATATATGTCACGACTAGATAATATGTATATGTAAATATCTAAATAATATAATTTTTTATTTTTTGTGTATGGGGTCGACACCTGAATTGTTTTCAATTTTTTTTTTTGCAGTGTTTTGCATGTATTTAGCTTACTGATTTTGCATGGCCCCTTTTAGGGGCAACCACCTGTAGATTAGTGAGTGAAAATTGATACAATGAAAATATAGCAATATTAGATAATTACAACATGACAATTACACCATTCAACCCAAAGGAATGGGTTGAGGCTCTTTGTGAACGACAAAACCACCATATGCATGAAAGCCCCAACTAACTCCTTGTATGCGGATTGGAAATTTAGTGTATGAAATATAAAAGGTGTGATGGTTATCTACACAAGTATTAACCAGATTTTTTACATGAATTCACAAGTGAACCATGCAAACTACCTACACAAATCAAACATATAAACCTTGGTATGTGTATCATAAATTCTTTGGAGTGAGTGCAAGTGATAATTAAAGTGTATATGAGAGTGATTGGGTAGGATTTATCGATCTAAATGTGTGTTTTTCTTCACTGCCCTGCTGGCCCCTTTGCCTCAAACAGGTCTCTAGGTGGTCCCCAACCGATTAAGAGAAGTAGAGTGGGTGACCAGTTGTATCCTTGGAGGAAAACAACGAAATTTTAGTATTTATGCATGGAAAAAGTAAAATAAACATAACAGAAATTTACAAATAAGAAGTATATAACAACCAACTAAGCTGACTTGTCCCATGGGGGGAAATTGACCAAAATGATCGATTTTCCTATTTGGGATAGCAAGGTTAATGGTAAGAAAACATACCAGAAATATACATGAATGAAAAGATAAAGCAAACAAGTATGGACAGGCAGCTAATAGGTCTATTTAAGGGTTCTCCTAAGAGGCCCTAGGATTCCCAGCCACTAGCTAAGGCTGAAAACAATTGAATAGTTCAGAAAATATGCACTAAAACACATTAAACAAATTAAACCAAGTTGTTAAAAGATGAAAGTAAGGAAGTTAAAACCAAGGAAGAAACAACAAACACCTAGCTAACCAATACCTCATGCAGATAGCTAACATAACAAGCATTTACCCCTACCCCTCAGCCCTTAACCAACAAGTGATACATCCAATAACTAAAATTCAACAAGTATCACACACACAAAGAGTCTTATAAATTTAAGAAGATCTTTTTTAATATATTCATCCTCCCCCTTTTCTACAATTCCAACCCTCTTATTTATAAAGGAGAGGTGAAGGCTTAGAGCTAGGTCACAAGACACTTGTCAGTTTTGGAAAAGTGACAAGTGGACCAACCCTAAAGTATTTTTGTCCTTTTACAAAAGGTAACCTTATCCTAAAGAGAACCTTATCCAAAAGGGGATGAAATAAGATTTGATTTGACCCTTCAATTACATAGTAAAACATGCCAAAAAGTAAATCATGCGAGAGTTCATATTACAAAAGGTCATTTTTCATAAAATGACAAAACTTGATATGCCACATCACCATTTTCCTTGGGATTTGTGCCATCCCAAAGCATCCTTGACTGCTTCCATTTTTTGCAGCTATAGGTGAGGTGTTTTAGGACAATACCTGGCCATCCATGGCTAATGGATTCACTGGAATGAAGCCCCAAGTTGTGCACAATTTATGAGTTGCTTTAGAGGGCAAGGGGCCTTTGGGCTTTGGTCATTGTAATTAAGGAAATGCCCGATGTTTGGGAACTTTTCAGACCTGATTATACCCCCGCTTTTTTTCCTATAAGTTTCCCTGTGAGCTGGTCGAAGCATGGATTTGATTTGGGCCTATTTTTGGTGAAGGGACCCCTTGGACCTGAAAATTTGAGAGGTTCTTCCCCTGTACCAAAATGATACAAATCTATTTTTTACTATTCCCATGTTGTATATCTGTCCTCTAACTTTCCGTTGCCTTTCGTTTGGCACAAATCCAACTTTGGATGAGTGAAATATGGTCTCGAGAAGGTATGCAGAAGGAGCTAACCAGGAGACTGATCAGGGAAGATTTTGAGGTTGGGGTGAAATTCTGGAATAGACACTAGGATTGATGGGATGCTATAGGCCTTTATACTTGTAGCTGAAATGGGTTTTCCTCACTAGGCCCAATTTGACCTCAGATGCCCCCAATTAGGCCTCTTTCCGATGCATGCTTGTTGGGCCAAGAATGAGTTCCTTTCACTCTGGGACATATCACTAAAAATATGGGCTGAATTTACTAAGGTGGATGTCTCGGATGTATTGTAGACTTCGCCCCGGTCATTTCGACTATTCACAGGGGAAAATCTTCCTCCGTATGGTGAAGTTATAGCATTAAAAATGCCAACGACCCTTAGGGGTGGGGTGGGAATTAAATTTTTAACATATTGTTCAAAACCCATTTAAAATTTTATTTAAAATTTTATTTAAATTTTAATCAAGTATTATGAAATCTTAAAAAATAATTTTAATTACAAATATAAAAATATATTTATAACTAAACTAAAATTCAAAATTTAATATAATATAAAATTATAAAAAACGAAATAAAATTAAACTTAAATTTTAAATATTAAACTATAATAAAAATTAAAAAATTGACATTAATTTGAAACCCCCCACC
Organism: Picea mariana; assembly: GCA_032191745.1. Classification (NCBI taxonomy): domain Eukaryota; kingdom Viridiplantae; phylum Streptophyta; class Pinopsida; order Pinales; family Pinaceae; genus Picea; species Picea mariana. The sequence continues at coordinate 45,038 of JASDQU010590151.1, read as the reverse complement.
CATCAACCCCTGGTCACCATACGATCAGGACGGTTATGAAAAGGATCCCATGGGGTATGGAGGAGGTGGTTGTTGGCAAGGAAGAGGGAGCATCGGGCTGAGCGGAAAAAAGGGGGAAGGTTGGAGGCGTGGGGGAGCTAGGGCTGGTGTGCATGCAGGAGGAAAGGGGAAGAGGGGACGAGATTGGCCTGGGTTTCCAGGCGTGTCTAGGAGGGAATGGGAAATGGGGAGAGGGTTAAGGGGGAATGGAGGTTAGGGCATGTGAGGGAGAGGGAGGAGAGAGTTGTGTGGAGTGGGGAGGTGGCCGCATGGGGAGGTTGTTCGGAGTGGGAGCTAAGGGCCGAGAGGGAGGTGGGGGATGCGTGGTGACTGTGGGAGAGAAGGCTGCACAAGGGAGAAGGGAGGAGAATGGAGGTAAATGTGAAATTGAGGAGGAGGCCATGTGAGGGAGAAGGGAGAAACATGGAGGTGGAGGCCGTGGGAGAGGAGGAGTGTATGGGCGTGGAGGTGGAGGTTGTGGGAGAGGAGGAGAGTATGGACGTGGAGGTCGCCGAGGGAAATGGGTGGGGATTCATGCAGGGGACGAGATTGGCCTGGGTTTCCAGGCGTGTCTAGGAGGGAATGGGAAATGGGGAGAGGGTTAAGGGGGAATGGAGGTTAGGGCATGTGAGGGAGAGGGAGGAGAGAGTTGTGTGGAGTGGGGAGGTGGCCGCATGGGGAGGTTGTTCGGAGTGGGAGCTAAGGGCCGAGAGGGAGGTGGGGGATGCGTGGTGACTGTGGGAGAGAAGGCTGCACAAGGGAGAAGGGAGGAGAATGGAGGTAAATGTGAAATTGAGGAGGAGGCCATGTGAGGGAGAAGGGAGAAACATGGAGGTGGAGGCCGTGGGAGAGGAGGAGTGTATGGGCGTGGAGGTGGAGGTTGTGGGAGAGGAGGAGAGTATGGACGTGGAGGTCGCCGAGGGAAATGGGTGGGGATTCATGCAACAACAAGAGGAGAGGATCTCAGTGGTGGCACCTGGGTGGTAGATGGGTGGCCGACCACCTCCAAAAATTAAATCCAAAACTTTGGGACTGTGGGTTTTTCTGGAAATAAAATGGACGGGAGGTTTTGAGTTTAAACCTCGTGCCCTCCATTTGAATTTCTGGGCAATTCTTGAACTTTTTGGGAAAGGGAGAAGGGGGAGGACTGGGGTTCAAATCGCAAGGATTCCCAGTGACATTCCTAGGCCTGGAATCTTCAACAAATAACTTCATAACTTAAAAAATCTAAACGAGCCATGGAGGCTTGGGTTTGGTGCCCAAGACGGGTTCGAATCCCCTCTCCTTTTCATCTCTTACACACAAATAACTTCCTGAACTCAACAACTTAAAAAATAAATCTAAACCAACATCCAATACCACACTTGAACCAGGCAAATAAGCACCAATTTGAAGGAAAAATACAAATTCTTCATGCCGGATCTCAACACAACCATCAAAATTTTCCTTAGTTTCTTTTCATGGAAAGAGGATTGATGGGTTACCTGGTTAATTTGTTTGAAGATTGTTGCATGGAAGATGGCTACCCACTATAGAGTTGTAGTTGCTTTGAGAAAAACCCCCCTCTTCTACCATGAATTCCTATTGTAGAGCTTACCCCCTTTGGCTAAACTGTCAAAATGGCTTGGGAGAGGGGAGAAGGGTGAGTTTTGATTTTTTTTTTAATTTTTCAAAAAAAACAATTCCCCAAAATTTGCATGAGGCTACGTGCCTCCTCCCATATTTTCCAATTTTCTAAATATATTTAATAAAAATTTTAATTGATTTTTTAATATTTCTTGGAAAAATGTGCAAGTCAAAGTTTGACTTTAACCCTGCTGCTGCTGACTTAGCCCAAAAATGTTGCCCGGTGAGACGTCATCGGAATCAAATGCAAGTCACATCATTCGAAAAGTATCGATGATTCCATCGGGAATATGTCGTCACCAACTTGAGATAATTCCACCTCAGTCCTCAAATTTGGCCCGAAACAGTGGCCACTTAAAACTCCTAACTTGCTGTTGGGCCCACATGACACCCAATCATGCGAAAGGTGCCAAATCGCCATACGATATCCAATCAAGGAAAATGAGGTACCTTCGAAAAGGTATCTATGATTAATTTGATGAGGAAACAATATATTTTTGTGTTGTGGTCATTTATGACTGTCTTGGCTATTATGAAACCCTGCCATGCAAGCTGGCAGACCCCTTTTTGCCTAAAATCATTGACCAACTTGTGACAGCTCTAACTGGGCCATCCGAGGTCGAAATGAGGCAAATGAGATGTCATTGGAAAGGTGTCTAAGTATATTACATAATGTAATCTTTGAATATCTAATTTATATATCTTTACCCACCAATTTTAAATCATGAAGAACTGTAACCAATTTGGTGTCCATAAGTGGTCATGAACTTGCGAAAGCTTGCTCTTACCAATAGGGGGTCAAAACCAACCATGGGATATACCGTTGGAAAGGTATCACATTTACCTACACCATGTCTGGGTTTGATTTTCCTTTTGAGACCATAATATGAATAGATTCAGACCAGGAAGTCACAACTATTGGTTTTGGCCATTCGAGTGAAGTTGACTTTGCGTCCCTCCTATGGGGTCATACTGACTCGTAATCAGCCTCATGACAGACCATTGAAAAGATTGTCCTGATTCCTACCACATGGAAGTGTTGTATTCCATGAATCAAACAACCTTGACATGAGGAAGAAATGTCATGGGAAGGCCCACAACTCCCTGAAGGCAACCAATTGATACTCTTTCAAGGGTAAAGGCCATAGTAACTATGACCCCCACCACTGTCTTTGACTTGAACCATAGAACCAAGGGGTGTTTATGGAGAAGTAACTGTGTAAAACACCATGTTGAGCCCAAAGAAGATTTTTGGGTCAACATTCTTGGCGCCGGAGGGGAAATGCCTTCCAAAGCATGTCGAACAATGGGATCACCTGCGTGATAGGCGGGAATACTCGGTGGAAATTCATACTTTCAAAGTGACCTATGTGGGTGAGGGGAAAATTCAAATTTAGTATAAGGACCATTTTTCACATTAGGGATAACCGAAAAAGGAAAGTGGTGTAGTAAAGATATACAACAAAATTTATACTGAGATTTACATAAGATAGAAGAATGGGAATAATGACTCGGGTTTTGTTCAACAATGTGGCCCAAGTGACATGGGTCCCTCACCCGGATTATGGCTTAACTATGAGAATCAAGGCTTAAGGTGACCCTTGGCCCAACACAAAGTCTCATGCATACCTTCGATTCTCGACACACAAACAAGAAAACGAGAATTTTCGAAATCAACTACCCACTAGAGGAATACTAACAAGAAAACTCGTCAAACAAGGGAATAAAGAAATATAAATAACTTGTGGCAGTAGGTGCTAAAATCTCAACTACTCATAAGTGATGGAAATTCGTAGGAAAACGACCATTTCTTGAAGAAATCAGATTGTAAGTGGTCAGGTAAAGTGTAGTTGCAATCACATAGCTATGTAAGCCATCCTACCATCATGGTTTTTAGCTTCACCAGAGAATGATATGCTACCTCCTTAGACTTTCCCTTCTAACTTTGATGAAATAACAACCAAGTTTACTCCCATTTAGGATGACTCTAAGACAAAGTTTCCCAAAATGTCAAGTATGATAAAAGGGATTCTAGGAATCCAGTAGTTTCAAGAAACCACCCAATAATAAGGACAATATCCTTCATATTGAACACTAGAAAAACCCAAAAAGAAGGCAACCTACAACATTAAAATGAAAAAAAAACAACCCATGGAAAAATAAAAGAAGAGATTATACTCCAAAATTGGAACAAAACAAACAAAGAGTCGATAGTTGAAACCAAGGGAAAATATACAAGCATGAAAAGGTAACAAAAAATACATACAAGAAAGAGAAATGATAACATTGAATAGATACAAAAAGAAAATAAAAAATGGTGACTTATGTACAAGATGATGAGGCCTATCAGAGGTAAAAGAACTTTAGGTGACTACCATTCACGGGGAATTGAAGTGATTCGCCATCCAAGGTTTTTAATCTAAAAGAATTTTTCTCTAAGACCTCGTAGACTGTGTAAGGACCCAACCATAATGAATCAAACTTGCAATGTTTGGATGGGGCCTCATGTGCTTTGTCCCATAATAAGACACCATCTCCTACTTTGTAATTTACCATTGTGGCTCTTTTTATCAAAGGAACGTTTAACAATGTCTTTCTTCTTTTGGAGGTGTTGGAATGCGTCCTTTCTTACCTCTTCTAGTTCGAGGAGTGTGTCTAAACGATGTTATAATGGTTGGAAATCATCTTTTGCCTTAGCAATAGCCAACTTCAAGGATAGAATTTGTAAGTGAACAATTAGGACAGTAGGAGAGCCATACACCGGAGTGTAAGGACTTTGACCCATTGCTATCTTTGGAGTTATACAATCAGCCCATAAAGCAAAGCTTAACTTTGTATGCCAATCACGCTTGTTATTCTTGACTGTCCTCTTAAGGATCTGAATCAAATTTTTATTCGTTGATTCAACCAAACCATTACCTTGGGGGTAATAGGTGGAAGATTGAAAAAGCTGGATGTCGTATGTAACACCAAGGTGTAACATGACATTAGACATGAAAGATGATCCATTATCAGTTAATATCTCGGTAGGGGTCCCAAAATAGGATTAAATGTTACGTTCAATGAATTTTACCACCTGTTGACTCGTAGCATTCCTAAGAGCGATTGCTTAAACCCACTTTGTAAAGTAGTTTGTGGATGTTAAGATGAATACATGACCAGTGCTGAACAGTGGTGAAATTGGCCCAATAAAGTCCATGCCCCATCTTGCGAAAGGGACAAAAAAACTTAACTTTATGGCCTTGGATGTAATGTCGAAATTGTTCCAATGCTTTATACAAGGAGTAACCATGTTTCTCCAGTGTAGAATAATTCAGTTTGTGTGGTTTCAAATTTTGGCTCACAAAGGAAATTGGCCTAAGATTTTCCTGATGATCCTTTTGCAGCAAGATTGCAGAAATTGTCTCCTCTGATGAATTAGTGTACATGAAAAAGTCTTTAGAGGGATTAGGACTAACTAACAGAGGGGAAAAAGCAATGGCTTGCTTAATAGATTCAAAATCATGATAGATAAGGGGGGTCCCATTTGAACCGAATGTCTTTCTTCATAAGCTGATTTAGAGGTTTAACTACTTGATCAAAATCAGGAATGAAGCGTCGCAAGAAGTTTATCTTTCCAAAGAAAGATTGCATTTCCTTTTTATTGGTAGGCAAGGGAAGATTTTTGATTGCTACCACTCTCCTAGGATCAACTTTTACACCTCAAGAGAGATGATGTGACCCAAAAGTTTTCCCTCCATCACACTGAAAATGGTTTTCTTAGGATTTAAAGATATGCCAAACCTACAACATCTAAGGAGAACCTACCTAAGGTGATCAAAATGACTACTCGATTCTTTGGAAAAGACCGTGAGGTCGTTGAAGTAAAAAACAATGATCTTCCCCAATAATCCTCTAAAATCAATGGCCATGTCACGTTGAAAGGTGTTCCTAGCATTAATCAATCCAAAAGGCATCTTGTTATATGCATATGTGCCCTAACAAGTGGTTAAGGTTGTTTTATGACTATCACAAGGATTGAGGGCTATCTGATTGTAACCTGAGAAACCATCTAAAAGGGACATCATTTGAGACCTAGAGACTTGTTGGAGAATCTCTTCCACAGGTGGGACGGGGTAGTTGTCTTTTAGGGACACTCTATTCAAATGTCGAAAGTCGACACACAAATGAATATTGCCAGTTTTCTTCCTAACGGGAACCAAATTAGATACCCATTATGAGTAATGGACATGGTAAGTTACCTTGGATGCTTCCATATTGTCCAATTCAGATTTAATTGTTTGTTCCAAAGGAGTGTTGTTTTTTCTCTGTCTCTGTCTGTAAGGTTTCGAATAAGGGATTATGGGTATCACATGGACTATCTCATGCATATCAAAAACCTTGAGGTCTTGATAGGAACAAGTGAAAACATCCTTGAACTCTATCAAGAGTTCCATGAATCAAGCGACCTCAGAAGGGGAACACTATGCACCTATATAGACCAGTTTTGGATCTTTCTCAGTCCCAAGGTTAATAGGTATGGCTTCTCGCACCTTCCTAACAAATTCACTGTCAAAACTAGGCACAAAAGTAGTGGCATCATTGGAATCAAACATCGATTCCAATACTGACAAACTAGGGGGGATCTTATTTGTCTTTGATTGGATTATGTTCCCTGTTTCTTCTTCCAACTCATGGTTGATATGTAAATATTTTAACTCCTCCTTTTTTTGAAGGAATCTACATTTTTTTTCATTAGTATCAAAAACTTTCCAAGAGTTGACATTATCAGGTAACGCAGGTCTATGCAAAATTTGGACTTGTATATCTTCAATAGACCTTACGAAATCCGAGGTGAAACAAGAACCATCCAAGGCCAAAGTATCAACTATGTGGTTTGCAGCCCTAGGCATGGCTTGAATGTTGAAAGATAAGAACTTCTCAATAAGTTCCTTAGCCCTTCGGTGGTATTGTTTGAGGCATGGGATGTGAACTTCACATTTACCTCTAATTTGACTCACAATCAATTCAGAATCCCCACTCACCAAAAATGGCATATTCCTAAGTCTAAGGCCTTTTAGAGGCCTTGAGCTAAGGCTTCATATTCAGCCATATTATTAGTGTTAGGAAATTCTAACCAAAAAGAGAAAGGGATTGTGTTTCCCTTGGAATGACACAAAAGGACCCCAACCCTAGATCCATTCTTGGATTTAGCACCGTCAAAATCCGTACTCCACACCATTTCTTCCAACTCAAAAGGAGGGACATGTGCATCTTCCTCAGATAACATAGTGTATGTACCCATACTTGTATCTTGAAAATACACATGTTTCCTATTATAGAAAGAAGGTACAACCTGCTCTCGGTACTTTGGTTCCCTCCTAATGACTACTTCAACACCCTTATGAGGAAAGGTGAAGTGGGTCCCCTCCATGAAGTAATGACCCTTTTTTACTTTGGTGGACCACTCCCTCCCTAAAATCATCCCATATGCTTCAGGTATATCTGCTACGATCAGATTTATGAGCTTGCTCACCTCTGGAGCTTGGTCATAATAAATGGATAAGTCTCTAATGTAACCGATGGTTTCTTCAATCCTATAATCCAAAGCTAACAAGTCTTTACATATGCCTGTGCATTTAAGACCCAGTCTTCTCATGACGCTAAATAAATTGTGCCTCGCTCCTGTGTCAGTGACACAGTTATAGAGCACAAAATCAAAAATGAAAACTGAGATATAGAAAGTAGAAATCCCAGGGTATAAATCAGTAACATCATATGCTTCCCTAGGTTGAGAAGTGGACTCTTTGGAAAGAGGAAGTCTTTGTTCTATTCATGGAGTAAGGGATGCTTGTAGAACACATGAAAGGTTTTCAAATTGAGCAGGTGTTCTAAGAGAATCTAATAATGTCATGTGGGTGGGAGCCTTTGCTATATCTTCAATGACGTTGTAAGGCATCAGTGTTAGGAAACAGGGTGGTGGATTATTAGGAAATTTTACCTTATTTGGGGTCCAGGGAACCCTGTTCCTTGTATGGGAAGGTAATCCACCATTCGCGGGAAGTTTTCCCTTTTCAATGTCCTTGGGGTAACTTTTGGCCTCTTCCACACCTTGCAGAGTGGTTTTAGGGGCCTAACTCCTAGTTTCTACAACAAAACTTCTGAAAGCAAGAGGATTGTCCTCACAGGGAATAGACTCTTCCATGTTTACTTGGTCATTTTGGGAAGTGGAAGCAAGTTTGTTTTTTAATGGAGGTAGAGGTGATTTTCCGTTTTTAGACAATTCCACGCGACGTGTATATGAGTAACAATACTCAGGGTCATGGTAGTCTTGGAAAAAGTGACACCAATCCACTTCAGCAGCATGTTGCCTAGGAGGAGGAGTAGGAGGGAAAGGAGTTATTGGCCTTGGAACAGTATAAAACTGCATGGCATTCACCTTTCAATTAAGAGAAAGTATTTGGTTGTTCATGTTCATTAACAACTTGAGTGTTTCTGAACTTTCCCTTTCTTCAATCCTTGAAGTTTGGGCAGGTGGGCGTTCATACTGAGGACCCTCATTTCAAGTTTCATCATCCTAGGTCTCTCGTTAAAATGGGGCTACGCTAAAGGTGAGAGAATCATACTGGATTCCTCCATGTTTCTTTCATTTTCCAGGGTACTAGTCTTGGTTGCATCTAAAGTTTGTGTTGATTTATGTTTTAATATATATTTTACATTCGGATTCATAACAGTCATGTAATAATGGAACAAATTGTTCCCAGATGGTTGAGAAGTGGTTGGGATCCTATTCAAGGTCCAGGTAAAGCGTTGATTAAAATTTTGTATTTGCTCACCCTCATGGATGGAGATGGTTGTGAAATCCCTAAGCAGAGAAGCCAAATCATCTGCCCCTTGGAAATGTTTCTTGAATTATTGGATCATAGTGTCCCAATCTGGGATACTATCATTAGGAAGCAAGCGATACCATCTCACTGCTTCACCCTCGAAGGTCCTCACAAAATTCTAATGATGACATTGGGAATTGTTATGTCCATAAGTGCTAATGCATCATAGAAGTTTTGTATATGTTCTTCATCACTCAAAGTACCACTACCACTAAATTTAGGAAGCCTATTTGGGGCATCCGCAGGTATGTCATGAAGAGGTCTTGCCAACCTCAAAGGAGTGTCGAGTTTCCATGGCATTGCCATCGGGACAACTATGTGGTGAACAACAATAGTTGTTGAAACGATGGGAGAAAAAACCCAATGATTAGTAATTTTTGTTGGATTAACTAAAGTTTTCTTTAGTAAGGGGCTTTGAATAGGAGAAGAGGAAGAGGGTGTCTCAATTCACACTACAGAGGTAACAAGTTTCCCTGGTTTCCCAGGTGTATGTGTCTCACTACTTGTTTTCTTTCATGAACTTTGACTTCTTGTAACCCTGGGGGACACTGTTTCCCTAGTCTTTGGATACTTCCACCCTGCCAGCTTGCAAGGGGACAAGTAAGTACTATGAGTACAAGGGGTGTATCACCGATAATCCTACTCTTTCTAACACAATGTAAAATAACCCAACTAAAAACGAAGCTTTGTTTTTTTGTTCTTCTCGAAGTGGAAGGTAAGATATGATAGACTTATAACTTCTCACGTGAGTTCAAACAAGTAAAATCGAAGACCGACAAGGTAAAAGGAAAGGAAAAATCGATGGTATTTATAAATCCCAGGTGCAATGGAAATTGCAAGGAAATTGAACTATAACAAGTACCAAAGAATATTCCAAAGGGTCACTGAAAGACCTTGCCAAAAGTTTGTCAACAAGTAGGAAAAGGACCACAAAGAATTTGGGTCCAATGTTTAGTACAAGATTGGGATATAGGCAAATCTAAAGAGGTTTACACTCCCTAGTATGGTCACCAGAAAAAGAGTCACTTAGACCTAAATTATTTTGAGGCATTCTGTCAGTCTTTAAGCTTCACATAATCGAAGAGATTTCATCCATGATATTATTTCAATTCAGAATTAACAGATGCATTACATCAGTTATTTAATCATTCAAACTAAGAAGGAATAGGATAACATATTTGAACCAGTTCGCTGGAAGACAAAGGGAATAACCATGTTCCTCCCAACCTTAGAACAGGGCAGCCAAATCACTTGTCCTGTTTACCCCCTAGCTTGACCATGAATCCATGAGGGATAACTCGGAATTCCTCCTCATCAAATGCCTTTCTATTTTCTATTTTCATCAAATGCCAATAGTGTTCATAACAACAACAGTTAGTATAATTTCTTCAGCATACTAGGCAGTGTCATGTTGTTATAAGAAAAATATGTTCGTTGGGACAGATCCAACCTATCCAGCTGTGAACCCAGTTAAAGCCTCTTTGATAGCTTAATATGAGACTGAGAATACCCGCACCTCAGGTGGTCCTTCGCTTGAGGCGGTAAAGAAGGGGAAAAAGAAAGGTGAAAGACTTACAAGAAGTCGTTCTCAGGACCACCCACCCTGGGTGTTATCCTTCCTTAGCTTCCTAGATGGTTGAAATGGCCTGGGGGGTGAAAATGAGCTCATTGATTTTTAGGATAGCAAACGAAATGAAGTAGACAACGCGTTCACTTGCTTAAAGTGTTGGAAACTGCCCCATAATGGGTCTTCGGGATAACCTGATGTCCTGGGTAATTAACCAATGAATTCCTTGACTAAAAGGGTGTGAAACAAGGGTGAAAAGAGGGATTAAAATCTACATCCAAGTACTTTTAAATGGCTGTAAATTGTGAACAACAAGCTGTTCGAATCTTTCAAGACAGGGAAACAAGATCAGAATGGCTTGATACCCCCGGGGGTGACCCAGGAAGTGATCCCGAAAGGTTGTTAAATCAAAGTGGGCTGTAATAGTGGATGAACAACCTTGTAGAAAGATGTTACAACTATGATATAAGGGAAAGTATTCAAAACTTCAATTTTGGTTCGTGAGTGAAAAGGTGCACTGACAAAAGGTTGACTTTTAAAAGTATTTTATTGGTAAATTTTTGTTTTTATCGAATGCCTTTCCCAACACACTATTTTTAAAGTTATTCCAATCAGGTAAACACATCCCAGAACTATGCCAACCAGTATAATAAGAGTAGTCCTAGCAGAGCATGGTGGTTAGGTTGAAGAGTGCCCCATGCAGTTCAGAGAAGCAGGGATTAGCCTGCGAAAAGGAAAAGGCTTAGGACACCCCTAAAGAGGGTTTTTGTTGAGCTTACCCAAGAATAGTAGTATTCCAACCGAGCTAAGCTAATCAACTCCTTGATTGTGTCGTACTAAGGAAATACCACATGACTTGTACTAACTAGACAACTTTCGAGGGGCTCCTGATGAAGACTCCTTGGCTTTGACTCTTAATATCCTACGAAATTGAAATTGCATAAAATGAAATACCAGGCCATCGACGTGGCGAGGTCACGTCTTTCTTTCAAAAGCATGCCTCCTGGTTACTGAATTTGAAATCTATTTAAAACTATATACATAAAACAAGTAAAATAGATAGGTGACATGTATGTCACGACTAGATAATATGTATATGTAAATATCTAAAAAGTATAAGTTTTTGTTTTCTATGTATGGGGCGGACCCCTGAATTGTTTTCAAGTTTTTTTTTTTTGCGGTGTTTTGCATATATTTATCTTACTGATTTTGCATGGCCCCTTTTAGGGGTAGCCACCTATAGATTACTGGGTGAAAAGTGATACAATGAAAATATAGCAACATTATATAATTACAACATGACAATTACACCATTCAACCCAAAGGAATGGGTTGAGGCTCTTTGCGAATGACAAAGTCGCCATATGCATGAAAGCCCCAACTAACTCCTTGTATGGGGATTGGAAATTTAGTGTTTGAAATAGAAAAGGTGTGATGGTTATCTACACAAGTATTAACCAGATTTTTTACATGAATTCACAAGTGAACCATTCAAACTACCTATACAAATCAAACATATAAACATTGGTATGTGTATCAGAAATTTTTTGGAGTGAGTGCAAGTGATAATTAAAGTGTATATGAGAGTTATTGGGTAGGATTTATCGATCAAAATGTGTGTTTTTCTTCGCTGCCCAACTGGCCTCTTTGCCTCAAACAGGTCTCTAGGTGGTCCCCAACCGCTTAGGAGAAGCTGAGTGGGTGACCAGTTGTATCCTTGTAGGAAAACAATGAAATTTTAGTATTTATGCATGGAAAAACTGAAATAAACATAACAAAAATTTACAGATAAGAACTATATAACATCCAACTAAGCTGACTTGTCCCGTGGGGGCAAATTGACCAAAATGATCGATTTTCCTATTTGGGACAGCAAGGTTAATGGTAAGAAAACATAACAAAAATATACATGAATGAAAAGATAAAGCAAACAAGTATGGACAGGCAACTAAGAGGTCTATTTAAGGGTTCTCCTAAGGGGCCCTAGGACTCCCAGCCACTAGCTAAGGCTGAAAACAATTGAATACTTCAGAAAATATGCACTAAAAAACATTAAACAATTTAAACCAAGTTGTTAGAAGATGAAAGTAAGCAATTTAAACCCAAGGAAGCAACAACAAACACTTAGCTAACCAATCCCTCCTGGAAATAGCTAACATAACAAGCATTTACCCCTACCCCTCAACCCTTAACCAACAAGTGACACATCCAACAACTAAAATTCAACAAGTATCACACACACAAAGAGTCTTATAAATTTCAGTAGAGCTTTGTTACTATATTCATCCTGCCCCTTTTTTAGAATGCCAACCCTCTTATTTATAAAAGAGAGGTGAAGGCTTGGGGTTAGGTCACAAGACACTTGTCACTTTTGGAAAAGTGACAAGTGGACTAACCCTAAACTATTTTTGTCTTTTTACAAAAAGTAACCTTATCCTAAAGAGAACTTTATCCAAAAGGGGATGAAATCAAATTTTATTTGACCCTTCAATTACATAGTAAAACATGCCAAAAAGTAAATCGTGTGAGAGTTCATATTACAAAAAGTCATTTTTCATAAAATGACAAAACTTGATATGCCACATCACCATTTTCCTTGGGATTTGTGCCATCCCAAAGGATCTTTGACTGCTTCCATGTTTTGCAGCTATAGGTGAGGTGTTTTAGGACAATACCCGGCCATCCATGGCTGATGGATTCACCGGAATGAATCCCTAAGGCGTGGGGAATTGTTGAGAGTTTTTTTGGAGGGCAAGGGGCCTTTGGGCTTTGGTCATTGTAAGTAATGAAATGCCTACTATTAGAGCACTTTTCAGACCTAATTATACCCCCCCTTTTCTTCCTATAAGTTTCTTAGTGAGCTGGTCGAAGCATGGCTTTGATTTGGGCCTATTTTTGGTGAAGGGACCCCTTGGACTTGAAGCTTTGAGAGGTTCTTCCCTTGTACCAAAAATATAAAAATCTATTTTTTGCTATGGCCATGCTGTAGATATGTCTTCTACCTTTCCTCTGCCTTTTGTTTGGCACAAATCCGACTCCGGATGAGTGAAATATGGCCCTGGGAAGGTACGCGGAAGGAGCTGACCAAGAGAATGATCAGGGAATATTTTGAAGTTGGGGTAAAATTATGGGCTGGACACCAGAATTGAGAGGTTACTACAGGCCTGTATACCTGTAGCTGAAATGGGTTTTCCTCACCAGGCCCAGTTTGATGTCGGAGGCCCCCAATTAGGCCCCTTCCCGGTGCATGCTTGTTGTGACAGGAATGAGTTCCTGTCGCTATGGGACATTTCACTGAAAATATGGGCTAAATTTACTGAGGTGGTTGTCATCGATGTATTGTATAATTCGCCCTGGTCGTTTTTACTATTCACGAGCGAAAATCCGCCTACGTATGGCGAAGTTATAGCATTAAAAAGGCCAATAACGCTTAAGGGGGGGGGGAATTAAATTTTTAACATATAGTTCAAAACCCATTTAAAACTCTATTTATATTTTAATCAAATATTATAAAATCTTAAAAAATAATTTTAATTACAAATATAAAAATATATTTATAGCTAAACTAAAATTCAAAATTTAATATAATATAAAATTAAAAATAAAAATAAAATTAAACTTAAATTTTAAATATTAAACTATAATAAAAATTAAAAATTTGGCATTAATTTGAAACCCCCCACCCATCTGCCCCTGGTCAACATACGACCAAGCCAGAGAAGAAAAGGATCCCACGGGGTATGGAGGAGGTGGTTGGTGGCTGGGAAGAGGGAACATAAGGCTGGACAAAAAAAAGGGGGAAGGGCAGAGGCGTGGGGGAGCTAGGGTTGGTGCGTGCACAGGAGGAAAGGGGAAGAGCGAATGGGATTGGGCTAGGTTTCTGGGCATGTGTAGGAGGGAATGGGAAATGTGGAGAGGGGTAAGGGGGAATGGAGGTGAGGGTGCATGAGGGAGAGGTAGGAGAGAGCTGTGTGGAGTGAGGAGGTGGTTGCATGGGGAGGTTGTGCAGAGTGGGAGGTGAGGGCCGAGAGGGAGGTGGGGGATGCGTGGTGACTGTGGGAGAGGAGGCTGCGCGAGGGAGAAGGGAACAACATGGAGTTAAATGGGAAATGGAGGAGGAGGCCGCATGAGGGAGAAGGGAGAAACATGGAGGTGGAGGTTGTGGGAGAGGATGAGAGTATGGGCGTGGAGGTGGAGGTCGTGGGAGAGGAGGAGAGTATGGGCCTGGAGGTGGCCGATGGAAATGGGTGGGGCTGCATGCAACAAAGGGAGGAGCGGAGCTGGGTGATGGAACCTGAGTGGTGGATGGGTGGCTAGCCACCTCCAAAAGTTAAATCCAAAACTTTGGGACTGTAGATTTTTTTTGCAATAAAATGGATGGGAAGTTTTGGGTTCAAACCCCCTGCCCTCCATTTGAATTTCTAGGAAATTCTTGAACTTTTTGGGAAAAGGAGAAGGGAGAGGACTGGGTTTTAGATCCCAGGGATTACCAGTGACATGCCCAGGCCTGGAATCTTTATAAAATAACTTCACAACTTAAAAAATCTAAAGGAGCCATGGAGGCTTGGGCTTGGTGCCCAAGAGGGGTTCGAATCTCCTCTCCTTTGCATATTTTACACACACATAACTTCCTGAAATCAACAACTGAACAAATAAATTTGAACCAACAACCAATACTACACTTGAACCAGACAAATAAACACCAATTTGAAGGAAAAATACAAATTCTTCATGCAGGATCTCAACACAACCATCAATATTTTCCTTAGTTTCTTTTCATGGAAAGAGGATTGATGGGTTACCTGGTTAATTTGTTTGAAGATTGCTGCATGGAATTTGGCTGCCCACTGCAGAGTTGTAGTTGCTGTCATAAAATCCCCCCTCTTCTACCATGAATTCCTGTTGCAGAGCTTCCCCCTTTTGGCCAAACTGTCAAAATGGCTTGGGAGAGGGGAGAAGGGTGAGTTTTGATTTTTTTTTTTATTTTTCAAAAAAACCAATTTCCCCAAAATTTGCATGAGGCTACGTGCCTCCTCCCATATTTTCCAATTTTATGAATATATTTCATAAAAATTTTAATTAATTTTTTAATATTTCTTGGAAAAATGTGCAAGTCAAAGTTTGACTTTGACTTTGACTTTGACCCTGTTGCTGCTGACTTAGCCCAAAAATGTTGCCCTGTGAGACGTCGTCTGAATCAGATGCAAGTCACATCGTTGGAAAGGTCTCAACCAGTCCATTGGGAATATGTCATCACAAAATTGAGATAATTCTACCTCAATCCTCAAATTTGGCCCAGAACAATGGCCACTTAAAACTCCTGACTTACTGGTGGGCCCACATGACACCCAATCATGAGAAAGGTGCCAAATCACCATACGATCTCCAATACAGGAAAATAAGGTACCTTCAGAAAGGAATTGAAGAGTAATTCGATGAGGCAAAAATATATTTTTGTGTTGGGGTCATTTATGACTATCTTACCTATTATGAAACCCTACCATGTGAGCTGGCGGACCCCTTTTTGCCTAAAATCATTGACCAACTTGTGACAGCTCTAACCAGGCCATCCGAGGTCGGAATGAGGCAAATGAGATGTTGTTGGAAAGGTATCTGAGTCTATTACAGTGTGGAGTCTCTAGATATTATATTTATAACACTTTACCCACTAATTTTAAATCATGAAGCACTACAACCAATTTGGTGTCCAGAAGTGGTCATGAACTTGCGAAATCTAGTTCTTACAAACTGGGGGTCAAAAACAAGCACGGGATATACCATTGGAAAGGTCTCACACTTCCCTACACCATGTCTAGATTTGATTTTAATTTTGAGACCATAATATGAATAGAATCAGACCAGGAAGTAACAGCTATTGGTTTTGGCCATTCGGGTGACGTTGAATTTGTTTCCATCCTATGGGGTCATACTGACTCAGAATCAAGCTCATGATAGCCTGTTGAAAAGATTGTCCTAATTCCTACCACATGGAAGTTTTTTATTAACTAAATTGAATAGCCTTGACATGAGGAAGAAATGTCATGGGAAGGCCCACAACTCCCTGAAGGCAACCAACTAATACTCTTTCAAGGCCAGAGGCCATAGTAACTATGACCCCTGCCACTGTCTTTGATTGGAACCATAACACCAAGGGTCATTTATGGAGAAGTAAATATGTAAAATACCATGTTGAGACCAGAGAATATTTTTGGGTCAACATTCTTGGCACCGAAGGGGAAATGCCTTCTAAAGCATGTCGAACAATGGGATCACCTGCGTAACAGGCGGGAATACTCACTAGAAATTCATACTTTCAAAGTGACCGATGTGGGTGAGGGGGGGATTCAACTTTAGTATACGGACCATTTTTCACATTAGGGATAACCGAAGAATGAAAGTGGTGAAGTAAAGATATACAACAGAATTTATACTGATATTCACATAAGATAGAAGAATGGGAATAATGACCCGGGTTTTGTTGAGCAATGTGGCCCAAGTGACACGGGTCCATCACCCAGATTATGGATTAACTATGAGAATTGAGGATTAAGGCGAACCTTGGCCCAACCCAAAGTCTCATGCATACCTTCGATTCTCGACACACAAACAAGCAAACGGGAATTTTTGAAATCAACGACCCACTAGAGGAAAACTAACAAGCAAACCAGTCAAACAAGGGAATAAATAAATATAAAAAACCTATGGTAGTAGGTGCTAAAATCTCAAGTGCTCATAAGTGATGGAACTTTGTAGGAAAACGACCATTTCTTGGAGAAATTAGATTGTAAGTGGTCAGGTAAAGTGCAGTTGCAATCACATAGCTATGTAAGCCATCATGCCATCATGGTTTTTATCTTCACCAGAGAATGATATGCTACCTCCTTAGAATTTCCCTACTAATTTTGATGAAATAACAACCAAGTTTACTCCCATTTAGGATGACTTTAAGACAAAGTTTCCCAAAATGTCAAGTATGATAAAAGGGATTCTAGGAATTCAGTAGTTTCAAGAAACCACCCAATAATAAGGACAATATCCTTCATATTGAACACTAGAAAAACCCAAAAAGAAGGCAACCTACAACGTTAAAATGAAAAAAAAACAACCAATGGAAAAATAAAAGAAGATATTATACTCCAAAATTGGAACAAAACAAACAAAGAGTCGATAGTTGAAACCAAGGGAAAATATACAAGCATGAAAAGGTAACAAAAAATACATACAAGAAAGAGAAATGATAACATTGAATAGGTACAAACAGAAAAGAAAAAATGGTGACTTATGTACAAGATGATGAGGCCTATCAGAAGTAAAAGAACTTTAGGTGACTACCATTCACGGGGAATTGAAGTGGTTCGCCATTGAAGGTTTTTAATCTAAAAAAATTTGTCTCCAAGACCTCGTAGACTATGTAAGGACCCAACCATAATGAATCAAACTTGCAATGTTTGGATGGGGCCTCATGTGCTTTGTCCCATAATAAGACATCATATCCTACTTTGTAATTTACCGTTGTGGCTCTTTTATCGAAGGAACATTTAACAATGTCTTTCTTCTTTTGGAGGTGTTGGAATGCGTCCTTTTTTACCTCTTCTAATTTGTGGAGTGTGTCTAAACAATGTTGTAACGGTTGGAAATCATCTTCTGCCTCAACAATAACCAACCTCAAGGCTGGAATTTGTAAGTGAACAGGTAGGACAGTAGGAGCGCCATACACCAGAGTGTAAGGACTTTGACCTGTTGTTGTCTTCGGAGTTATATGATCAGCCCATAAAGAAAAGTTTAAATTTGTATGCCAATCACGCTTGGTATCCTTGACTGTCCTCTTAAGGATCCAAATCAGATTTTATTCATTGATTCAGTCGAACCATTACCTTGGGGGTAATAGGTGGAAGATCGAAAAAGTTGGATGTCGTATGTAACACCAAGGTGTAACATGGCATCAAACATGAAAGCTAATCAATTATCTGTTAATATCTCGGCAGGGGTCCCAAAACGGGATAAAATGTTACATTCAATGAATTTTACCACCTGTTGACTCGTAGCATTCCTAAGAGCGATTGCTTTAGCCCACTTTGTAAAGTAGTCTGTGGCTGTTAAGATGAATACATGACCAGCGCTAGATGGTGGTGAAATTGGCCCAATAAAGTCCATGCCCCATCTTGCAAAAGGGACTTGGACTTCAATAGGTCTAAGAGGTAAGGCAACCAAATTTTTCTTCCCAATGAAGCATTGGAAAGCTTCTCATTTCTGAACAAGTAAATGGGCATCTTTATGGAGTGAAGGCCAAAAGTAACCTGCATGTAGAACTTTCACTGCAATGGTTTTGGCTGAAAATGACCTCCACAAACCCCGAAATGGCATTGTTCAAGTACCATTTGGGCTTGATCAGGATTAGAGCATTGTGACAAAATCCCATCAAGGTTTCTTTGGTAAAGGATTTGGCCTTGTAAAACATATCCAACAATTTGTAAATGAAGTGTTCATTTGGCTTTAGTATCCATGTTTGGTGGGCACACACCATTGATTAGGAAATATACTATAGGACCGTACCATGGTTGTGAGTCTAACCTGATTTCGTTAACCAGTTCTTCAAAAGCAATCAAGTCATCTACTTGAGGTGGTTCAGCTATGACCGAGGGATGAGATCGGGTTAGCAATCCATCCATCCCTGTCCCCCTAATGGTTTTCATCGTCTTAATTTCCAATTCATACTCTTACATGCGCATGATCCATTTGGACCACTTACTATGCAATTCGGTTTGATTCAAAGCAGTGACTAAGAGAGAGGTAGGCACAAAAACCTTAACATTATGTCCTTGGATGTAATGTCAAAGTTCTTCCAATTCTTTATACAAGCAATAACCATGTTTCTTCAGTGTAGAATAATTCAGTTAGTGTGGTTTCAAATTTTTCCTCACGAAGGCGATTGGCCTAAGATTTTCCTCGTGATCCTTTTGCAACAAGATTGCAAAAATTGTCTTCTCTGATGAATTACTGTACATGAAAAAGTCTTTAGAGGGATCAGGACTGACTAACATAGGGGTAAAATCAATGAATTTCTTAATGGATTCAAAATCCTGATAGGTAGGGGGGTCCCATTTGAACCAAATGTCTTTCTTCATAAGCTGATCTAGAGGTTTAACTACTTGAGCAAAATCAGGAATGAAGCGTCTCAGGAAGTTTATCTTTCCAAAGAAAGATTGCATTTCCTTTTTATTGGTAGGTAAGGGAAACTTTTTTATTTCTACCACTCTCCTAGGATCAACTTTTACACCTTCTCAAGAGACGATGTGACCCAAACTTTTTCCCTCCATCACACCAAAAATGGTTTTCTTAGGATTTAAAAATATGCCAAACCTATGACATCTAAGGAGAACCTGCCTAAGGTGATCAAAATGAATACTCCGTTCTATGGAAAAGACCATGAGGTCATCTATGTAAACAACACTGATCTTACCCAATAATCCTCTAAAAGAAATGGCCATGGCACGTTGAAAGGTGTTCCCCGCATTAATCAATACAAAAGGTATCTGGTTCTATGCATATGTGCCCCAGAGAGTGGTGAAGGTGGTTTTATGACAATCAGAAGGATTTAGGGATATCTTATTGTAACCTGAGAAACTTTCTAAAAGGGACATCATTCGAGACCTGGAGACTTGTTGGAGAATCTCTTCCATAGGTGGGATGGGGTAGTTGTCTTTTAGGGAAACTCTATTCAAATGTCGAAAGTCGACACACAAACGAAGATTGCCAGTTTTCTTCCTAACGGAAACCAAATTAGATACCCATTATGAGTAACGGACATGGTAAATGACCCTGGATGCTTCCATATTGTCCAATTCAGCTTTAATTGTTTGTTCTAAAGAAGGGTTGTTTTTTCTCTATCTTTGTCTGTAAGGTTTTGAATCAGGGATTATGGGTATGCCATGGACTATCTCCTACATATTGAAAACCTTAAGGTCTTGATAGGACCAAGCGAAAACATCCTTGAACTCTATCAAGAGTTTCGTGAATCGAGCGACCTCAGAAGGGGAACATAGTGCACCTATATAGACAAGTTTTGGATCTCTCTCGGTCCCAAGGTTAATAGGTATGGATTATCGCACCTTCCTAACAGATTCGCTATCAATACTAAGCACATAAGTAGTGGCATCATTGGAATCAAACATGGATTCCAATAATAACAAACCAGGGGGGATCTTATTTGTTTTTAATTGGATTGTGTTCCCTGTTTCGTCTTCCAACTCATGATTGATATGTAATTATTCAAAATCCTTTTTTTTTTGAAGGAATCTACAGATTTTTTGATCAGTATCAAAAACTTACCAAGATTCGACATTATCAGGTAACTTAGGTCTATGTAAAATTTGGACTTGTATATCTTCAATAGACCTTACGAAATCTGAGGTGAAACAAGAACCAGCCAAGGCCAAAGTATCAACTACATGGTTTGCGGCCCTAGGAATGGCTTGAATGTTGAAAGATAAGAACTTCTCAATAAGTTCCTTAGCCCTTCAGTGGTATTGTTTGAGGCATGGGTTGTGAAATTCATATTTACCTCTAATTTGATTCACAACCAATTCAAAATCCCCACTCACCAATAAATGGCGTATTCCTAATCCTAAGGCCTTTTGGAGGCCTTGAACTAAGGCTTCATATTCATTCATATTATTAGTGTTAGGTAATTCTAACCGAAAAGAGAAATGGATTGTGTTTCCCTTGGAATCACACAAACAGACCCTAGCCCCGGGAAGGTACGCGGAAGGAGCTAACCAAGAGACTGATCAGGGAAGATTTTGAAGTTGGGGTAAAATTCTAGTCTGGACACCAGAATTGAGAGGCTGCTATAGGCCTCTATACCTGTAACTGAAATGGGTTTTCCTCAACAGGCCCAATTTGACGTCGGAGGCCCCCAATTAGGCCTCTTTCGGGCGCATGCTTGTTGGGCCAGGAATGAGTTCCTATCGCTCTGGGACATTTCACTAAAAATATGGGCTGCATTTACTGAGGCGGATGTCATGGATGTATTGTATACTTTTCCCTGGTCGTTTCGACTATTCACAGGAAAACATCTGCCTCTGTATGGAAAAGTTATAGCATTGAAAAGGCCAAGGACCCTTGGGGGGGGGGGAGTTAAATTTTTAACGTATAGTTCAAAACCATTTAAAATTTTATTTATAACATTATTTATATTTTAATCAAATATTATAAAATCTTAAAAAATAATTTTAATTACAAATATAAAATATATTTATAACTAAACTAAAATTCAAAATTTAATATAATATAAAATTAAAAAAAACAAAATAAAATTAAACTGAAATTTTAAATATTAAACTATAATCAAAATTAAAAATTTGACATTAATTTGAAACCCCCCACCCGTCAGCCCCTAGTCACCATACGAACAAGTCGGAGATGAAAAGAATCCCATGGGATATGGAGGAGGTGGTTGGTGGTTGGGAAGAGGGAGCATCGAGCTGAGCGGAAAAAAGGGGGAAGGGCAGAGGCATGGGGGAGCTAAGGTTGGTGTGCGCGCGAGAGGAAAGGGGAAGAAGGTACGACATTGGGATGGGTTTCTAGACATGTGCAGGAGGGAATGGGAAATGGGGAGAGGGTTAAGGGGGAATGGAGGTCAGGGCACGTGAGGGAGAGGAAGGAGAGAGTTGTGCAGAGTGAGGAGGTGGTCGCGTGGGGAGGTTGTGTGGAGTGGGAGGTGGGGGCCGAGAGGGAGGTGGGGGATGTGTGGTGACTGTGGGAGAGGATGCTACACAAGGGAGAAGGGAGTAGAATGGAGGTAAATGGGAAATGGAGGAGGAGGTCGTGCGAGGGAGAAGGGAGCAATGTGGAGGTGGAGGCCGTGGGAGAGGAGGAGAGTATGGGCATGGAGGTGGAGGTTGTGGGAGAGAAGGAGAGTATGGACATTGACGTGGCTGAGTGAAATGCGTGGGGATGCATGTAGAAATGGGAGGAGAGGATCTCAGTGGTGGAACCTAGGTGTTATATGGGTGTCCATCCACCTCCAAAAATTAAATCCAAAACTTTGGGACTGTGGGTTTTTTTGGCAATAAAATGGACGAGAGGTTTGGGGTTCAACCCCCCTGCCCTCCATTTGAATTTCTGGGCAATTCTTGAACTTTATGGGCAAAAGATAAGGGGGAGGACTAGGGTTCAAATCCCAAGGATTCCCAGTGACATGCCCAGGCCTACAATCTTTAGAAAATAACTTCATAACTTAAAAAATCTAAAGGAGCCATCGAGGCTTGGGTTTGGTGCCCAAGAGGGGTTCGAATCCCCTCTCCTTTGCATCTTTTACACACATATAAATTCCTAACCTCAACAAATTAACAAATAAATCTGAAACAATAGCCAATACCACACTTGAACGAGGCAAATAGGCACCAATTTGAAGGAAAAATAGAGATTCTTCACGTCGTATCTCAACACAACCATCAAAATTTTCCTTAGCTTCTTTTCATGGAAATAGGATTGATGGGTTACCTGGTTAATTTGTTTGAAGATTGTTGCATGGAAGATGGCTACCCACTGTAGAGTTGTATCTGCTATCATAAAACCCCCCCTCTTCTACCATGAATTCCTGTTGCAGAGCTTCCCCCCTTTGGCGAAACTGTCAAAGTGGCTTGGGAGAGGGGAGAAGGGTGAGTTTTGTTTTTTTTTTAATTTTTCAAAAAAACCAATTTCCCCAAAATTTGCATGAGGCTACGTGCCTCCTCCCATATTTTTCAATTTTTTGAATATATTTAATATAATTTTTAATTAATTTTTTAATATTTCTTGGAAAAATGTGCAAGTCAAAGTTTGACTTTAACTTTGACTTTGACCTTGCTACTGCTAACTTAGCCCAAAAATGTTGCATGATGAGACATCATCGGAATCAGATGCAAGTCACATCGTTGGAAAGGTATCGATGATTCAATCTGGAATTTGTCATCACCAACTGTAGATAATTCTACCTCAGTCCTCAAATCTGGCCCGGAATAATGGCCACTTAAAACTCTTGAGTTGCAGGTGGGCGCACATGACACCCAATCATGCGAAAGGTGCCAAATCGCCATACAATATCCAATCGAGACAAATGAGGTACCTTCGGAAATGTATCAATGATTACTTTGATGAGGCGACAATATATTTTTGTGTTGGGGTAATTTATGACTATCTTAGCTATTATGAAACCCTGCCATGTGAGTTGGCGGACCTGTTTTGGCCTAAAATCATTGACCAACTTGTGACAGCTCTAATCGCGCCATCCAAGGTTGGAATGAGGCAAATGAGATGTCATTGGAAAGGTTTTTGAGTCTATTACAATGTGACATCTCTAAGTATCTAACTTATAACTCTTTACCCACCAATTTTAAATCATGAAGCACTATAACCAATTTGGTGTCCAGAAGTGGTCATGAACTTGCACAGGGGGTCAAAACCAAGCACAGGATATACCGTTGGAAAGGTCTCACACTTCCCTGCACCATGCCTAGGTTTGATTTTCCTTTTGAGACCATAATATGAATATAATCGGACCAGAAAGTCATAGTTATTTGTTTTGGCCATTCGGGTGACGTTGAATTTGCGTCCCTCATATGGGGTCATACTGACTTGGAATCAAGCTCATGATATCCCATTAAAAAGATTGTCTTGATTACTACCACATGGAAGTGTTATATTATCTGAATCGAAGAACCTTGACATGAGGAAGAAATGTCATGGGAAGGACCACAACTCCCTGAAGGCAACCAACTGATACTCTTTCAAGGGTAGAGACCATAGTAACTATGACCCCTGCCACTGTCTTTGACTGGAACCATAGCAACAATGGTTGTTTATGGAGAAGTAACTATGTAAAACACCATGTTGAGCCCGGAGCAAATTTTTGCGTCAACTTTCTTAGCGCCGGAGGGGAAATGCCTTTCAAATCATGTCGAACAATGGGATCATCTATGTGACAGGCAGGAATACTCGGTAGAAATTCATACTTTCAAAGTGACCGATGTGGGTGAGGGGGGAAATAAACTTTAGTGTAAGGACTATTTTTAACATTAGGGATAACCGAAGAATGAAAGTGGTGCAGTAAAGATATACAACAGAATTTATACTGAGATTCACATAAGATAGAAGAATGGGAATAATGACTTGGGTTTTGTTGAGCAATGTAGCCCAATTGACACAGGTCCCTCACCCATATTATGGCTTAACTATGAGAATTGAGGCTTAAGGTGAACCTTGTCCCAATACAAAGTTTCATGCATACCTTCGATTCTCGACACACAAACAAGCAAACGAGAATTTTTGAAATCAGGAACCCACTAGAGGAAAACTAACAAGAAAACCAGTCAAATAAAGGAATAAATAAATATAAAAAAACTATAGCAGTAGGTGATGAAATCTCAAGTGCTCATAAGTGATGGAACTTTGTAGGAAAATGACCATTTCTTGGAGAAATCAGATTGTAAGTGGTCAGGTAAAGTGCAGTTGCAATCACATAGCTATGTAAGCCATCATGCCATCATGGTTTTTATCTTCACTAGAGAATGATATGCTACCTCCTTAGACTTTCCCTACTGACTTTGATGAAATAACAACCAGGTTTACTCCCATTTAAGATGACTTTAAGACATAGTTTCCCAAAATGTCAAGTATGATAAAAGGGATTCTAGGAATCCAGTATTTTCAAGCAACCACTCAATGATAAGGACAATATCCTTTGTATTGAACACTAGAAAAACCCAAAAAGAAGGCAACCTACAATGTTAAAATGAAAAAAAGACAACCCATGGAAAAATCAAAGAAGGGATTATACTCCAAAATCGGAACCAAACAAACAAAAACTCAATAGTTGAAACCAAGGGAAAATATACAAGCATGAAAAGGTAACAACAAATTCATACAAGAAAGAGAATTGATAACATTGAATAGATACAGACATAAAATAACAAATGGTGACTTATGTACAAGATGACGAGGCCTATCAGGAGTAAAAGAACTTTAGGTGACGACCATTCACAGGGAATTGAAGTGG
>JASDQU010590151.1:4503-15721 GCA_032191745.1 Picea mariana | reverse complement strand
ACAGTCAAAATATTCTTGACAAATAATAACCATAAATATAACATTGATAAGGAGTGAAAGACAATATACATATCTAAAACTTGATGCTGGAATACAAATGGAACAACCACTTTCCACCTTGCCATAGAACAAAACACCTAAGTTCATTTGTCATGCTCACCCCCTGGCCTCACCATGAGTCCATAAGGGAAAACTAAATGATGCTCCTTAGCTACAATTGTTGGATTTACTTCACACACACTTAGGATTTATTTTTCCAAAAAAATTTCCTTGTTTATTAGTCATAATTAGTCATTATCCGATCTCCTATATTTTAGGGGAGAATATTCCACTTGGAGAATATTCTCTTTTAGTTGACACTTCTGTTTGACTAGTTGAGTTGAGTTTAAATGTTGCATTGGTTTTATCACCATACAACATTTGGATGATCACCATGGTAATTCGACCTCGCCTTGGGATCATCACCAAATTGACGCATTAGCCTTGATTCCCTGAGTCAACTCCTCACTACTCTCTCTTCAGTGAGTTAACTGAAGACTAGTTGAAGAGTTGAGTCAACTAGGTGGCCATTCACTCCCATAACTGCCTCAAAGACTAGACTAGGTGGCAGTTCACTCCTGTAACTGCTGGTGTGTGTTCAGATCACTCTAGACCACCACTATGGAACATTGGTTCACCCCCAGTGCACACTTATTGAGCTATACAAAGTATATCATGTATAAATTATTCATTATTCATAACGGTTAATGAGAATTCTTTCATTCTTTCTCTCCTTATTCTTTCTTCTATTCTCTCTACAAATGTGCGTATCATTTTTTATCTAAATCTATTATGTGGAGGTTCAACATATTTACATGGTTCAAAGCCAACGGACTGCTAAGAAAAATCTACACCAAATTATATTTGCAGGTACTGAATATTGAAGAATGTAGAAAATATGCAATTTATGTTTTACTCACCGATAATACTTCTCACGCCTCATAACTATTTGGAATGGAAGACAAAGATTTTACTTCTTCTTAGAAGTAGAGGCTTATACCAAATAACCATGGAAATGGAAGTAGAGCATGATTCCTCCTTGTCTATTTCCTCAAAAATTCTCCACCAAGTATGTGATGTCACACAAGAATTCACTCCAAATGAATTATGGACCAGATTGGAGGTTCTATTTGGAAATAAATAATATTGTGAAGATTGCATGTAGGGGATTGGAAAGATAGAACCAGAAGAGAAGCCATCAGAAGATCAAGCCTCTTATTATGAAGAGTCTTCTACAAAATTATTTGCACAAATTTGTATCCCATTAATTGAAGATAATGTCTACTCCATTTTAGATTTATTTTCTGAATTTCATGTGGAATATATATGGAATTCATATTTGGGGTCACATGCAAACACTTTTCCATGTACAATGGATGCATCTCAAGAGACAATAAGGGAGCCGCACACATAAGACTCCATTATGATATTTTCTGTTAATAATTTGCAGAAAAAAATTGGATATTTGAATTTCTCTCAGGAAATTATCCAATTTCAAACAAAACATCGTCCAAAATGGAGTCCAGGAAGTGAAGTTATGATCGATTTAAAATCCACAAAATTTCAACATTTTTCAGAAACGGCTGCATGATTTTAAAAATTTCATCCAAAGTTTATTAGGATATTTTTCATTACAAGAAGTCAAAGTGGATATGTGTGGAAATATCAATGGTGGATATGCTTCATCAGATCCGGGTAGACATCTACATCTTCAACAAAATATTCATCGAGCACAAACTTGCACAGCTGCAAGGTTTTCTTGGAGTGAAGGAAACGATTGCTTAACATCTATTTTTTTTGTTCGTTCTCATTTTTTTTATGCATTGTAATTTGAGGGGGGGGGGTTTCCATGAGGTTTTCCTCTTTCGTCATTTATTTCAGTGTATCTTTTTTATTTGGGTACCCACATGGTCTCGTTGTTGGGACCCATTCCTTATTTTCACCATAGTGATGTTCAAAGGGGGTGTTGGAGTTACTTCACGAACACCAAGGATTTATTTTTCCCAAGGTTTCCTTGTTTATTAGTCACTATCCAATCTCCTATATTTTAGGGGAGAATATTCCACCTGGAGAATATTCTCTTTTAGTTGATACTTCAGTTTGACTAGTTGAGTTGAGTTTAGATGTTGCATTGGTTTTATCACCATGCAAAATTGGGATCATCAACATGCTAATTCGACCTTGCCTTGGGATCATCACCAAAATAGTGCATTAGCCTTGATTCCCCTAGTTAACTCCTCACTACTCTCTTTTCAGTCAATTAACTAAATACTAGTTGACTAGTTAACTCAACTAGGTGGCAGTTCACACTCGTAACTGCCTGAGAGACTAGACTAGATGGCAGTTCACTCCCGTAACTACTCATGTGTGTTCACTTCACTCTTTACCACCACTATAGCACATTGGTTCACCCCCAGTGCACACTCATTGAGATATACAGAGTATATCATGTGTAAATTATTCATTATTCATAACGGTTAATGATAATTCTTCACTTATTTCTCTCCTTCTTCTTTCTTCTATTCTCTCTACAAATGTGTGTACCCTTGTTTAGCTCGATCTATTATTTGCAGGTTCAACACATTTACAATAGTCACCATCCATAGATCAGAAGAATCCATTACCTCACACTAACAATGTTCATAACAACACATAGTTTCTTTTCCATAACATACTAAGCAGTGTCGTGCCTCCTCCATATGTTGTTAAATATGCATCCTTGTGCCTAGTTCTTTCCGTCCCTCCTTGGGGAAATTCGCAGCATTACAAATCCTTAATTTTTAGGGGCTGCTAGTGGTCAAATACTACATCTTCCACTTGTAAAAATCAGCCTTGAGGTAACTCAAATCTATTCCCCACTCATTGAGTCATGGTTAGTTATTTTTGACTTGGTTGTTCCATTTGTCTTCCAACATTTAATTTATCTAAAAGTTTGTCTTACACATGTGTCAAATAAAAGAGGACAGTTGGGAAAGTCAAATATTTTTCCAATAGTCATCAAATAATTAATCACAAAAATCAAAATTACAAATCTGGACTATCTCCATTATCTCCACTTGACTTTGCATGTTGCCTACAAGAAAATTTAATCTCTGATACCACTCTGGCACAGACCCCCCTTCTCTTCTGGAGATTTTGCGACCTCCTGGTCTAGGATCATTGAAATACATGAGTTGGATCATCTCTTCGGGCCGTGTTGAGCTCCCAAATCCTATACATAGGTCCTCAACTTTCCATACAAAGGTCCAATAACGAATCCACAGGCTCACAATAAGCCCCTTTTCTTCTATAAATCAAATTTGGGCCTCGAGGTGTTCTAACTCTGTGCACCTAAAACTTTATTTCCTCCCGGAGTGCTTTCTCCCCAAACCACGAGATCCAGTGACACCTCTCCACTGATATCGATGGTGAATATGTGCTCCACTTCTCCAAGCTTAAACGATTCTCCCTGCTCCCACACTATGTTCTCCTGGAGTGCTTAATCTCTCGACGTCACGATCTACTAACACCTCTAATCCAGCGCTAACAGCTCTGCTCTGAATTCAGGAGCTTCGACAAGTTCTATACACATCTTACCTCTATTTTCTCTGATTTCAGGATCCACTGGCACACGTCCCTCGCCTCAACGACCACGATCTACTATGCTACTTCGGACTTTGGCAAGTCTTGCACCTGTTAGCACATGTTCCTCGCAATTATTGAATGACAAAATTTTGGACCTCCGAGTCTGTGGACATGTGTCTTCTGCGATGGGCGGTCCAAATTGCTTCGAACTTCGGGACTTCGAGTGACTTGTCACCTCTACGCATAAAAATGAAAATATATGAAATTATGAAGTTCTAAGAATGTTGGGGTTTAATCATCAGGCACCTTACCTAGATCAGACGATTTTCATTGCTCCGGACGAGATATAACAACTACAATATGTTTTACCATTTCACGTTCCTCCTTTGATTCTGGACTCATATCTAATGGTCCAGGTTTCTCCCCACAACTAATCTAACGAAAGTTGTAGCTCCTCTTCCTCAGCTTTGGCTTTCTCCCAAAGTTGGAAGAAATTACAAGTACCCAAAGGTTGTGTCCTTTGATCCTCCTATGAGCCCAATTGTTGGGTGTCAACTTGTGTTCTCCCTCCTTAGCTTATGCCAATGTAACTTAACCTCGACTTTTGCACACACTTGTGCTCTACATGCAAACTAGGGATTATTTTAAGGATGGAAATTTATTTTAAAATGTATAAACCTTGGTGAATCTTACTAATTCTTCATATGCCAACTATTGTAAAATTATTCAAATTTTTAAGGATTTTATATAGTTTTTATAATCTTTTGGCCATTTTTAAGGTATAATAATTTTATCCTATATAATTTGGGTGAATCATTTTTAAAATAGGGAATCTCATTTTTTGAAAAACCATGGAAAATTAGCCCATGAGTGAAATTTAGCCTCTAAAATCATACCTATTTCACAGTTTCACTGTCTTTCCTGAGCCTTGGAGTTGCTCAGCCTTCCAAAGACTCTCGGCCCTTCTCCTCCCTCCAACGGAATTCTTTACCCCTCCGCAAATCTTGATTCTCATCCTCATGAGATTTTCGAACTTGAAGCTAGTTTGTCTCTGTGCTCTCTTCGCACTCTACTCATGATTTTCAGACTTAGAATATTCTCCTGTAATCTTCCTGCACACCCCTTGTGCTTGCCCAATGCACTCCTTGCAGATCCCGTCCCTTAGAGTGTTCAATAACTGTGGTTTTTCCTTAATTTCCTCTAACACTTCACAGAGGTGTTGGCTTTGTGCACTCCTTGCACCAGCTCGAAGCACTCCTTACTAAGCTTACAAAGTATTCAACAACTTTTTGGGTGTCTTCCTTCACACTCTTTTCTCTCTAAACTCGTAACAGAGTTCTTCTTGTGCACACTTACAACTGCTTGATGCTCTCCTCCTCGCAGAGCTCTACAAAATCTTTAACAATTCGTCTTTATCTCTGTGCTTCCTCTACATAGTTTCTCCTTCAAAGTCTTCAACAACCTTGAGGCTCCTATATATAGGCTCCTATATGACTATGTAAACTATCGCGGTGTGTCTCATGGCACATTCTGCTCTAAACTCGAAGCAGAGTTCATATAAGCTCTCTCTGTGTTGCCTTTGTCATGCACTCCTTGCATTTAACTCAAAGAACAAAAAAATAATCTAGCAACTCACAAAGATAGAGAAGCCTATCTTATCCCTCCAAATGGAAACCTATCATACATCTACAACATACATTCATAAACACACACAGATAAATCATTCATAAAACACATAAACACACACATAACCTTGTGCAAGAAAAATATGTATTTTCATTAATATGAATACAAGGTTACAATTTGTGAGGGGTGGATTGCAATACAGACTGCAATAGAGTCTCAACTCTCTCCTCTTAGGCTTACAATGATTTTTCATCAACTCTTAATAGCCTCTATTGGGCATATTTTACAAAGATTTATACATGAGTGGCATCACAATTAAAACGCCTATCTACTGAAGTAGATTACAATAAATGAAAAATCTAATCGAATCTGGTCTCTACAAAGGCATCTACTAGGCTCTTCCAGCCTTACAACATTTAATCCCCTTTTAATTACATTTAAAATTTAAAAACTATGGAAAAATTATAGGGTTGGCGCCTCTCCCCTCCTTGAATGAATGCTTGTGGATCTGTAACTTGCCTGCTGCTGAGGTGGAGCCATGCTGAGGTGAAGCCATGCTGGTGCATCAAATCATGTATCTTATATATGTAGCTGTTCACTTCTTCAATAAAAATTGTGTGAGTTTTGTGTGTAAATTATAGTTGTGTGAATTCTTCCAATTGTACAAATTTTTCATAAACTTTTCACTCTAGAAAAGATTTGCAAATAATAGATCCAAACTTAAGATGATCTACAAGATTTCCACATAATATATCCAAACTTAAGATGATGAAATTATATTTAGATAAAATTATTTACTTTGATATAATAATAATGATGATGTTCTCCTACATTTATATATATAAATCATGGAATTATATTTATATATATAAACACTGACAATTCGGGGAAAGTAAGAGCCATTGTATACCTTTGGTATACTTCGGTTTTGAATTGTGCGCTGTTACTCGTTTACGCAGAGTCATGAAAGTGTCCCGTATAACATCAAATTGTTTGAGAAATCTTACTGGGTTGCGTTCACTCTATGGTTATAGACTATCTAGTTATTCTTTTTGGGGGAGTGAGTTTACATGACACTATGCTGGATATAGGAAGCGTCTATTTTTTATTTAGAATTTGCAGTCATCTTTACTGTTCTACGGATTTCCCTCCCATCCATTCTTTGCATTTCTTGCAGTCTGATAAACTTCCCCTCAATCGAGTGCCTTTAACACCCTGGCAAGTTGCAATAGTTAGAACATATGTATTTAATCCTCTACCAGATATGCGCCTAAAGCATTTCAAGTTCGATCCGGTTCTGCATTATGATATCTTCGAACAACTTGGTAACATTTATGTAAACCTAAGGAAGAGAAAAGCTCCAAATGAATATCCCACATTCAAACGTATTGAAGCATATTTATTAACAAATAACAATTAAAATTTGGTTTAGATGACGATAAAGATGGGCTGAACTCCGTTAACGCTTAACATTATGTTTTAATTTTCGTCCCAATGATTCCGTTCTAGTAAGGGAATCTTAATTTTTCTTGAGATTTCACGAGGTTATGATCGATTGTATCTTACTGTTCAACCGTGCTGAATATAAAGAATGATGAATATGATGAATTTGATTATTAAGAATGAATCATAGATTCAATTTTCTATAAAATAATATGAATATGAATATGAAGTTAAACTCGAATATGAAGTTGCACTTAAACTCCTCCCCAAATATCAATATAGAAAACATCGATATAGGAAAGGTTATCATGACATGAATAACAACCATAAACCCAAGAAACCAAAGATAATGAAGATGAAAAGATTTGTATTGTATTACATATAAGAAGTAGCAAAGCCATAGGAATTGGATTCCATTTATTGAACATGACAATATAGCACTCAAGATCAGTAAAGTATCTCGTGCAAGACACGGAGAAAATGGTGTATCCTATTTACATATCCTCAACGTAGACATCTGTGCAGTGCTACATGTGGCAGAACCATTTTCTTTACGCTTGCAAGATGTAAACACACTGGTACCTGTGGATGAGTCATCTCCAACATCACCCCCCTTCTTCTTCCCGAGCGAGCTGGACAGAGCTACGGGCTGAACTACCTTCGGTTTGAACAATTTGAAAACTATCTTGCAGGTATCCATCGGTTTTAGAAGTGCATAGGCAGTCTTACTGGGTGATGGACTCCCATTTCGATCGCATCTGGGCGATTCATTATCACAATTCCCGTTATTCTTCTCTTTTTGACGTTCTATGTAGAAAAAGGCAGCAGTCAGAGGCGGTGCAAGGGCATTCCTAACAGCAAAATCTCTGGTACTGAAGTTCTCCCTCAAGTTAGGCACATATATGTTCTGAGATTCTGAGGCCGTGAACAATGTGAAAACTATCATGCGGCCAGCTGTTCTTGGAGGTTCATGGGCAATCAACACCTCCCAGGGAGCCTCTAATACTGCAGCACAAAGAAACCGATCAGACATTGATAATTACTGTTAAGATTACCCCATATTTATTCGATTAATTTCAAGGTCAAAGAAAGAAAGAAAGCCAAGATATCTATGCCAATACGTTCGGGATCCATAACGGATGTGATAAATGCCCTGCACAACGTAACAACCCAAGCTGTAATTAAATTGAATGGAATCGGGTGCTATATTATTCAGAAATTTGATCTGAGTTCAGGAGGATTATGACATACGCGTGCAAATACTCGCCGCCCGGAGCGCCAGGATCCGTCATAACCTGATTATGTGGATTTATGAAAAACATAATAATACGAACTTCAATTTGACAAAGTATAAATAAATAATGACGAAATATGACTTATACCGACTTACTATTAAGTATCTGCCATTGGGACGGGCTTCCAAAATCTCGGGAAAGGAATCATCGATACCGCCATAAATCAGAGGTTTCGTTTGCACTTGAGCGAGCGATAGTCGATCTCCCAAAGTAATTAGTTTATCAGGGTATACTACATGCAAGAGCATGCATGGCATAAAATCGTCGAGAACACGCCCTATAACTCCCGATTCGCGCAGCTTCTGCCTTATCCCCGCATGATCAAGATTAAACATCTCCTCACTTGAATCCTCTATTGTCAAATCACTTTCACTTGTACTCTCCTCACTTTCACTTGTATCCTGCACTGTCTCCTCACTTTCACTTTCACTTTCACTTGTACTTGTATCCTCCATTGTCTCCCCACTTGTACTTGTATCCTCCATTGTCTCCCCACTTCTCTGCTTAATGTAGAAGGATCCGAAATCAAGAAGAATAATTAATGGAGATGGAACAATGAAGGCGCTTCTGAAAGCAATGAAAACACCCAGACGGTAAAGAATGGACTCCGACCGGTACTTGAAGCTTTATTCTGTTGCGTAACAGATTATGAATATGTGTAGTTATTTTAGTGCGGAATATGAATCGACACCTAGCACTTAACACGATATTATGTTTTTCAGCCATACCCAGCGCCATGTGAGTTATGGCATGTATGTTTTGAAGATTCAATACTTATTTTTTGGCATTGCCCAGCTCAACGTGAGTTATGGGCGTGATTTCTTAAAATTAGAGATGTTTCTCCGACGTGAGTTATTTGAAATTTTTTAAAATTGATGATGCTTTTATTGTATGGACAATAATGATGCTGGTTTATAATCATTTGACTAAGTATGTTACATATTTAATAAATTATTATGTTTTGTATGTTTGCTAATGAGAATGCCAAATTAATTTGAGAAAAAAAATCATATTAATGTTGTTAATTGTATTTATAAAGATATTACAATTAAAATGATTATATTTAAGGTTGGTTTATTATCTTGATGAAAATCTCTTATTATAACTTTCAAATTGATGAAAAAATTATGTCTTGAAAAGAGAGATTGTGAATCTAAATTCAAGAACTTGATATATATTCTAGGTTAAATTCTACAAGTAGATGTATGATCTTTAAGCTATGAATTTATTTTAAAAATGATGATGAAGATGTAGATAATGATAATAATGGTGTTTAAAAATACCTAGTTTAAATTTTCTATGTGTTGATCATTTTTCCTTTTAATTTTCCCTAAATTCMGACAAGAAATTATTGGATCTTCAAATGCTCCATGGGTAAGACTGAATCCATTTATGCATTTACAAATGCAATTTAAGCAAGAAAAAATTGTGATCTCCTATGTTTGCCCCGTAAAAAGTGTTAGATTCAAAATGAAGAAAATAASAGAAATATAAAGAAAATAATAGGAAGAGATCCTACACATCAAATTGTCTTTCGATGGAGTCTGAAGACTYGATCTTCAACTCAGAAGACTACATCAATTGGGCCCCAATCATACCCTAAATCATCAAATCTTGAAAAACATTCATGTCCATCAACTGTGGAAATATCTCCAATCAAGTACGATTGTACTTGTGTATAAATCCGGCGATAAGACTGCTCCAATAAATTGGCTTCCAAACGCCAACGCCAATTCCCTAACCATTCAAAATGAAGTTGTTTCCGCTTGCGCTTTTGGCACCTTACAGGGATGATTTGTCTTCCCACAAAATTTGCTTGGGTGAAGATCAAAACAATTTGACTTATCATGTACAGAGATGTACATATATAATACAATAGAAGCAATCAAGAAACCATGATGAATAAAGATAAATAAAAACTGGGAGAAAAGGCATAATCTATTCATCAATGCTTCTGTAAATAATCATGTACATAGATGTACATATATAATACAAAAGACCATAACTTGTAACTGTATAACAGTTAGGTTAACTTAACTAACCAAGTGTTTTAACATCCCCCCTTAATCATAAGTTCGTTCTTGACTGAAAAACTGCCACTACTTGACAATCACATGTGTCAAGCAAATTGGCTGAAGGTTCTCTCTGAACTCTAAAAAGAAAATAGCAGAAGTTGATGTCTTCTACTAAATTGGTGGTTTAAGGTTGACCACAAACTCATCCGGTGGTTTCAGGATGACCACAAACCAATCTGGTGGTTTCGGGATGACCACAAACCGAATGTCTAGCGGAAGCTGATTTCTTCTACTAAATGGCATGGTTTTAAGTTGACCATAAACTAACAAGAGATCAAGGCTCAAAAATATGAAAATGTAACAAGCAGAAATTCATGTCTTCTGCTCAATTAGTGGTTTTAAGATGACCACGAACTATAAACAACAATAACAAGCAGAACTTTATGTCTTCTGCTCAATTGGTGGTTTTAAACTAACCACAAACTATCAAGAATAATATGTTTAGGAACAAGATTGCATACTTGATCATCTATTCACAGGCTCTAAATCAAAATTGGAACCTGACTCAAAATCAAACTTGGAACCTGACTCAACTAGATTTTCCCCCTATTAGGGACAAGTGGTTCCAATTCCCTTGACCGTCATTCACTATTATGGCCAAGAAGAGATCCTACACATCAAATTGTCTTTCGATGGAGTCTGAAGACTCGATCTTCAACTCAGAAGACTACATCAATTGGGCCCCAATCATACCCTAAATCATCAAATCTTGAAAAACATTCATGTCCATCAACTGTGGAAATATCTCCAATCAAGTACGATTGTACTTGTGTATAAATCCGGCGATAAGACTGCTCCAATAAATTGGCTTCCAAACGCCAACGCCAATTCCCTAACCATTCAAAATGAAGTTGTTTCCGCTTGCGCTTTTGGCACCTTACAGGGATGATTTGTCTTCCCACAAAATTTGCTTGGGTGAAGATCAAAACAATTTGACTTATCATGTACATAGATGTACATATATAATACAATAGAAGCAATCAAGAAACCATGATGAATATAGATAAATAAAAACTGGGAGAAAAGGCATAATCTATTCATCAATGCTTCTGTAAATAATCATGTACATAGATGTACATATATAATACAAAAGACCATAACTTGTAACTGTATAACAGTTAGGTTAACTTAACTAACCAAGTGTTTTAACATCCCCCCTTAATCATAAGTTCGTTC
>JASDQU010590150.1:15380-30030 GCA_032191745.1 Picea mariana | reverse complement strand
AAATGCCCAGAGGGGTTGATATTGGGTAAATGATAAAAGCCTTATATAAACCTTCCAGATGCTTCACCCAGGGATCACCCAAGAAAGCAATGAAACACTTATCTTTGAATAAAAGGGGAACCACAATATAATAAAGAATGTCTGAAAGGTTAGTTGAAGGATATGAGTTCTCATCACAAGCGGAACTATCATGTCCATGGATATCTAGTGGTATGAAATTATCATCATCTGGTCAACAAACCAGGGCAATGGCTCTCAGTTGCAGGGCTGAGAGAAAGGGGGTCTCATCACGAGCCAACCTTCTCATTTCCATTAGGTGTTTGTGGGTGAAATTGCCATCACCCGGTCACCACGACATGGCAGTGAACTTCAACCTCTCCTTATTCTATTATGAAAGAAAATATAAAGAAAGAAAGATAAAGAGAAATTGATGGGCTTGAAAAAAGTGCATTGCGGATGAAGGTACCACACACCCTCTACAAAGGCACCCATGAATAAGACACTACAACCCCTTGTATGTCATGATCCCTATGCCCATTGAGTCTTGACCCCTACCACTTCACCCACTTTACATGGCTTAGAGAGGGATATCTTGGAATCTCTCCTTGACCTAGGGAAAGACCTACCCAATAGGACACCTCGTCAACCCTCCCATATTTAATCTTGACAAGTCGCATAGTGTCTTTGAGCTATTAATTTTTTGATATAGTGATATTTGATGCACATGATTTGATGGCTTATTTATTGATTGGATTCACTTATCATGATGTTATGACTTGAGATCCTTGGAGGGCGTGTTCATTTGTCTTTGCATGGCCTAGTTGGTAAACAGTTTTGGGAGAACAATCCTAGCTTGGGCTTCCATGAGGATACAATCCCACAAGTTGGATGTCAGGGGCCCACGTGCTAGATGAGAGAAATCATACTTGGATGGCCTTGATGATGACTTGGAGAACCTAGCCCACCCCTTGCTTTCCAAACGATTTTCCTAGGAGGGGAAAAATGTTCCATTTTGAGCTTGACGTCATGATCTTGGGGGCTAGGGCATGGTGGTGAGGTGCCACTCTTTTGACACATGGACATTTGAGGAGGAAAAGAGTCTTCACCATGATGAGAGTGCTTATATGCTTGACATGTGGCCTTTGGAGGCCTATTCATGCTTCTTCAACACCAACGACTTCCTCAAAGTGGAAAAACATCCCCTATAGGGATGACATCCTCCTAAATTAGGGTTTAATTTGTGCAAAAAGTGAAATTTTAAGTGAATTGTTTAATATTACTTTGTTAAGGGGGAAAGATTATGTTTGTTGACCCATAATCTTGTGTTTTACTCCTTAATTTGTGGACAAACTATGTTAGCTACATTTTGTATAAATAGAGATCATAAGCTCTCATTTTAAACATAACTCTCCCTCTTGTGAGAGGCCTTGGTCTGAAATTTTCGGCTATCTTGGCTCTTTTATCTCTTTTTCACTTGTGTACGGCTATACTTATGAATGGTTGATGGAATAAGTGATGCACTAACCTTGGAAGGCTATTCTATTGCTATTGTGGTGGATTATCTTGGCATTTTTCCTTGAATTGGTATGGTTTTTACTTTTCTTGATATCAATTGTTTCAAGTCAAGGTTATTGTGCTAGGAACTAGGTGGGAAGTATAAGGGCATACACCCCCACCTTAGTCTTCATCACTTTATGCTTCATCTTATTGATTTTATAAGGGTTTGCTAAGAGAAGTATAAGGGCATACACCCTCTTAGCCTAAACCCTAGCCTAGAGAAACTTGCTTTGGGAAGTAAAAGGGATTACACCCCAAAGGAAGTAGCTTCTCTATTCTACTTTTGACTCCATTAACCCAATAGTAAAGGCACTAGTCATACTCTTTTTTTGGCATTGGAGATATAAAATCATTACCTTGGGAAACACAATTTTTGGTCTTTTGGAAGGTTTCTTGCTTGAAGTTGATTTGTCCCATTGAGAGTAGTCTTCCCCCACTAGGGTGTCCCCTCTCTCCCAACACTCTAATTTATGTTACAAACTTTAACCTACATCCATTAGGGCTACATAACCCTAGCTACTAACACTCTCATAATTCCTAAACTATCCCTAGACTAGCTCTCTAACTTTGCTCATTTACTCTACTAACTAGGGCACATATTTTGAGCTACTTCTTGGCACTTTTCCATTGTTGAATTTGCTACTGCATGCCACTGAATGCTACAGCCATAAGGCTGCAATTTTCTGCAGAAAATACATGTTTCCAACAACCATCTTTTCTTGCTTCTTAAGTGCCAATTTTCAGCCTATATTCATTGCTAAGTTTGATGTTGATTTACCTAACTAGTCTAGATATTTATATGCTGATTTTATATGTTTTATTTAATGATATAAAATGATATCTACTGCT
The DNA here is from genome assembly GCA_032191745.1 of Picea mariana. Taxonomy (NCBI): domain Eukaryota; kingdom Viridiplantae; phylum Streptophyta; class Pinopsida; order Pinales; family Pinaceae; genus Picea; species Picea mariana. Next base: position 27,624 of record JASDQU010590150.1, on the reverse strand, counting down.
GCAAATTAGGGACAACAAGCTTAAATTTATGATCCAACTAACATCTATCATTGCAAAGTATCTTTTCTTGTGTCTCAGGCAGGTACAATCATCCAAAGAAGTACTATACCTGAGGGGCACAATTGCTTGACTTGCAAGGCATCTCTCCCTACCTTTTATTCCACTTAGAATTGACCCCTAGGGGATTCACTTCTATTTCCCTCCATCTCCATCTCAATCCCCTTAGGGTCATCGAGATTTCCTCCCTAGAGTGACCTAGTCACCCTTGAAGTGCGGGACCTACATCGAGGTGACATTGGGAGTAGGATTCCCAAGTTGTAACTCTTGCTTTGTGGTTGGGTCAGGCTTTGCCCAACCTACAACTTGCGCTATAACAAGGTTGAAACGTGGCATGCTGAATTGGAAAAATTGGGTGTCCAAATGGGCCAATAATGAGGTGACATGTGGCACCCCCAGGTGGTGCCACGTGGCATGACCCAGGGGCCACCACGTGGCCTCTTTAAAGCATGACAGGTGGCACCTACACGATATGATGACTAGACAAAAGCATCAAATGGCAGGGTGCCAGGTGGCACAATCACCGAGTGCCACATGGCATACCCTGGATTCCTAATGAGGGCCCAAAACTAAATGTCCAAAAAAAAATATTACACTGCCGGACCGGACGACAACCACATACCATAACTTTCGATTGATAACATTAATAATGGGATTTCCGTGCATGGGTCAAATCATAAGTTGGGCGCCAAAGGTTTTTTTTGGTAGTGGTTTGATATATACAGAAGAAATATAATATGATGGAACTATATTAATATAGTTGTTGAAACTATATCATAACAAATGTTTGAATGGGGGGTCCACGGGGTTTGACCCCTGAACCTCCCCCAACCATATACCTTATTTACACCTCTGCTAACTGGTCGAGATAGTATCCCTATTGTAAAGTCTGCCTGAGATTTTGTATATGAAGCGAGTTATTCATCCGCGAGAGCAGGTCCACACCTAACTCCCATACGACACAAATTTTTTATGCAGGTCTGGAACAATTAATGCAGACTGGTGGCACACAAAATGAGGTGAAGAGCCCACGGGGGCTTGGGATGAGAAGTGACAGAATTTGACATATGGACAAACATTTTTTCACGATTTCTCTCCACGAATCCATTATTGCAGTTAGAATTTACATACAAATAGTGGATTTTCAAGGCCTTTTTAGTTTTGAGGTATAACCATGTATTTATGCCAATTTTCGCTGAGATAATATAAAGTCCTCTCCACTTTGAAGTGGGCCCGGAGACATTGTCCATTCTTGGGACAAACTCCATTATCAAGCTTTGTATTATTGTCATATTTCTCATCATTTATTCATAGTTGTGCCTTCTTTATTTATGTTTGTACATAAGCTTTATTTATTCTCTTTAATGCAATTCATGTAATGGTCATCGAATAAAAGATCTCAGATCATCCTATAAGGATATTGCACTAAGAATCACTTGAGCAAGATATGAATGATGATGGATCATTTCACCTAGGTTTTTTAGTGACTTCCAATAATGATAAAAGCACCTTTGACAAGCAATCATTTCGAAGTAATGACACCTCCAAGATACAAGTGAATTTTGATATTCATTTGTTTGAGGGAATGATAGCCGTAGAAGATTTAGAGAGATGGTTAAATTTGCTAGAGGGTTGTTTCCCTATTTGGGACTTTTCCAACAATGAGAATCTTGGTTACCTCCACACTCTTGAAGTCCCGTCCCCATATCAAATATGGTGAGGTTCTTACTATGTGTAACATGCTAAACATGATTATAAAATGTATGTGACATCATCCACTTCGGGGGATTTTGTCAATACCCTCGAGGATGAGTATTTACATGTTGGAAATTATGAAGAAAAATATATAAGATGGATAGTCTTGCACTAGGTTAAAGACCAACCAGTGCTAGAGTACACCAACACCTTCCATACCTTACATACAAATATGTGTATTAAGGACTCTAAGAAACACTTGGTTCTCAAATACCGTAATGGGCTACATAATTACATCCAACCAATAATGGAGTTTCTAGACATCTCTTTGGTGGAGAGAATTACCATTGTGACATCAAGATTGAGGAAAAGCTTTGACATAAGGGTAATGAAGAGTTTGGGGATGAAAATTTTCCACAACAAAAGAAGAGTAAAGGTGGATCTAATTCCTAGAATAATGGATAAAGAAAGGATAACCAATCTAAAGGCAACCAATCCAATCTGTTATCCCCCACTTGAGGGATAACTAAGGAAATTATGTCTCGAGGCCCACATGTCCTAGACATGGAGTACCGAGAGCCAAATTGACTTGTCAAGCATAGACCTGGAGGGCCCATGTTTTCTTTTCTTCAGTGCCTCCACCTTGTCAATAACAACAACATCCATCATCTCGGCCTAGTCCTATAGCAAAGATGGATCTTCCTCCATGAGGTAATGAGTTTGGGTATCATGGTACGTGTCACTATGATCCTCAAAACCTTTGAATATGTGCATTTAGTTGTTTTTGTTTCTAATGGGTGCTTGGATGTTATACTTATCCACTTGACCATGTCTGGGGGGAATGACAGGATGCCCTAGTAAGCCTGTGCCCATAGGTTTTTATTTTCCACTAGGGGAATTCATTAAAAGTCATCGTCCGCTCCCATCATACTTACCACTTTCCATCTTACTCTTGCTCATCCATCCCATTACACTGATCTGGGCATTGGGTTGGCCAATTATTTAATGGTTGAACCTTACCTTGTGGGAAGAAGGGGCTAAAGGCCCATAAGGTAAAAGAAAATAGCAAGATATAAAATCCTAAAAAATAAAACCTTGAGATGCTTCGCCTAGGGATCCCCGAGAAAGCAGTAAAAGGATTCTCAGTAAGAAATAGAGGGACCCATAAAAAATAATAAAACAAGACCTAGTCAGAGGATGGGGGTCTCATCACGAGCTAGCCTATTAGGTCCATGGGCATCTAGCGGTATGACACTACTAGCAGCTAGTTACCATGCCAGGTTAGTGGCTCTTGGTGGCATAGCCAAGAGAAAGGGGGTCTCATCATGATCCAACCTTCTCATTTCCGTGAAAGTGCTTATGGGTAACATTGCCACCACTGGTCACCACGCCAAGGCAATGTACTGATTAGCTTCTTGAAACAAAAAGCAATAAAAGAATAAAGATAAAAGGCATGAATGGGCTTGGAAACATTTGCATCGAGGACAGGTGAAACTCACCTTCTACAAAGACATCCATAGGTAAGCAATGCATTTCCCTGCTATCACTGAACCCCTTGTTAGGACATCCCTTATCCACCTCATCCACTAACATGACTTGGATTTGATTTCTCCCGGAAACATCCCACATCCAGTGAACACTAGCCCAATAGGATGCCTTGTCACTTCCTCCAAACTTGGCTTGTAGATTTATATAATGTCTTTGAGAATTTGACTGAGTAAAAGGGGTTTTATGCACATGTTTAATAAAATTGATGATTAGATGTGATTGGCATTGCTATGATCCCTGTGACTTATGAGCCCATGGAGGGTATACATGTTGATGTGCAGGATCATACTCGATGGACATGTACACATGGGGAGATGATTAGTTTAGACCTCCATGGGGCTAAGAGCCCACTAGATGGATGCTGAGACCCTAGCAGGGGGCATAGACAAGCTAGAGGGTTTTCACCAGGGAAGAGGAGGACGCTACACCAGAGGCAACTAAGTAGACCTGTACCCAGGGGGGTTTTGCCTTTTCCACTAGGATGTTGGCCTTGGAAGGCCATGAAGTAACCCAGGACATTCATGACATCATCCAATTTTTGTGGAGGTTTTAGGAGGCAGTTGTGGCACGTGTGGCTTGTTCTGGAGGCCCAAGGAGGCCTAACGTTTTGCTCTAGGAGACCAACGTTGCCCTAGAAAGGGCAAATGTCACCCTAAAAGGGCATGACATCCTCTTTATTTGCTTTATTAGGGTTTGATTATGACTTTTAATGTAAAAGCAATATTATTATGTATTTTGGCCATGTCGACCTTTTGGTGACCTAAAAATTAAATTAAGGCCATTGGTATGGTATAAATTGAGGGTTTTTACTCTCATTTTCTCATCATCTTTCACTCACACTTGTGTGAGGTATGAAATTTGCGCCCTCTTTAGGGTTTTTGACCGAAATTACTAGTGCACACTTGTTGAAGGAGGATTTTCTTGGCTATTTTCTGCATTTTCTTGGTGGAAGGTTTACAACTAGGGTTTGGCATTGATGATACTTGGTGAATGTAAGTGAATTTCTGCAATCCTTCCTTTGTTTGAATAGTTATGGTGTTTCTAATTACATTTTGTTAATGAAATTTGCTGGATTAAACCCTAGGAAATAAGCACATGTTGGTGTCCTTGTTTCAAGTCCCTACTAGGTTATGCTAAGAGCCATTTTATTTGCTGAAGATAAATGCTAGGGCCTTGCCATATCAACACCCTACCAGTCACTCTTCAAGCTAGCCATTTTTTCTTTGCCTCTTGAGCTAAAGAAGGAGGAAGACACACTAAGGCCTAGGTTTACTACACCTTAGTGAGCCATCTTCCCCTAGGGTTGATAGGTTGAAGCCTTGTCTTAACAACACTTCAACCATCATATCCCTCTTGTCTTTCGCTCTTTCATTATCATTTCGGCCCTTCAACTTTTGTAGCTAGTTGACTCCATTTGCCCTAATAAAGCACTGATCTAAGACCTTCTATGTTTGAGTACCTTGATTACAAATATCCAAAACTTTGAACAACTATTGACACTTACTAACCCCATTGTTGTTGTCATTTACTTATGCTATAATATTATCCATGCAACATTTTTTTTACATCTTTAAAGTAATTGAAAGCTTGGGTAAAGCTTGGTAATCATTGCTTCTAATGACTGTTGGTATTTGTAACATTAATATTGTAAATCGTCACTTCTCATTGTGAAGCTTCTTTAGCATTTATTGTGAAGTGACGTATTGTGGTTATTTGTTATTATACATCATTGATTTGCTTCATCAATATTGTCAATTAATTTCTTTATAACAAAATTCCTTGATTATATGAAGTGCTAACCAGGAAGTGATCTTTCAAATATATAGTTTTCTTGTTGCTTTGTCCCGGGCAGGTACAATTCTAGTTATCATTCATCTTTATTGGTTGTTTAGCCTGATATTCTGATCGATGGTTTTTTGTGAGGGGGAAAACTTTACTCATCCATAAGCCTTTGCCTTCTCAAAACCCCAAGTCATCGGGGACGTCTCCCATGGGCCTACCACCCTAAACAGAAAGAGCTATGCTATCGAGGTGACAGTGGTAGGATAGTCTCAATTTCGCTAGTTTGCCTTTATTTTACCTATCCTTTACTTCCAAGTACAAACTGCACGATAACACTTTAGCACCATTGTCGGGGAACACTGAGTCAATTCTCCTCAAAGATGACACTTTTCGGTAAGCCTTTCCTCAAGAGCCTTTATCTTACAAGCTTACATGGCGACTCCACTAAGGGTGATTCCCTTATCTCTTTGATAATTTCAAGAAAATTATCTGGCGACTCCACAAATGACGACCCGTAACGGGCATCAATACTTACCTCTTTCTACCGTGGTCTCTGTTACCCCTACAAACCCTGTTACCTACGTAAGTTCTCCTAAATCGTCTCACCAAGAACTCTTTGGCCCTATGGATTTAGATAACACCCAAGGGGGATTACATGATCTACCCAAAAGGGTTGTCTCATGGATTGAAAGTTTCTTAGGGAAAGAATAATCCGGTGGTAACTCGCATTAGAATCAATATTGTGAAGGATTTCAGTTTCATCAATTCGAACAAGAACACCCTGATGTCTTTATGAGAATTTTCACAAGCTCTCTCGCTGGGAGTGCGAGGACATGGATTAAGGGTCTCCCAAAAGGAAGCATGAAAACTGCCAAAGAACTAGAACGAGATTTCAGAGTAAGGTGGTGTAAATAAGAAAATGCACAATCCTTATACTCTCAATACATCCATATTTGCAAAGGATCTAGCGAAAGTATCAGGGATTTCAATGATAGATTCAATCTTCTCCTTAAGAAACTCCAACCCAACCCCAACTTAGAGGAATTCATTCTCTAGCACTACTTGAGCTCCTTAGAAGGAATTTTGCAATACACCCTCAAGCATCGGTTACCCTCAACCTTATATGAGGCACAAGATTTTTCTTACCAAATTGAGGAAAACCTTAAGTTTGAAGACTCCATCCATCAAATCAACCTTTTTCAAAATGATGACCCCTGGGAATCAAGTGATGAGAGTGTTATAGAAACCGAACTTAACCTTCCCGAAATCCTTGAGGTGAAACCCATTGCCCCCCGTAGGAAGTGGAGCACATGTTCCACCAACATACAAGATGTTTCCTACTTCTCTCAGGAAGAGGAACTTCCCAAGAAAATTGAACCCCTCCAAAACGTTTTTGTTCCACACAAAGGTGAAGAGGTTGAAGCTTCCTTGCCACAAATTTATAGAGATGACTTTCCTGAAGAAGTTTCTCCTTTTGTCCACTAGGTAGAAAGCAGTAGACCAAAGTATGGGGAGATCACACATTTTTATGCCACTCTCCAAATCAATGACTCGCTCCTCCATAATTGTGTCTTTGACATAAATGCTATGACCAACATCATGACTGAAGGGGTCATGCATCAGTTAGGCCTAATCCTTTCACAACCAAACACACATGGAGGTTTCCCAAAGGGGGTTATTAAAAATTTGGACGTTACCTTTAACTCTTGCCCTAGCGCTCCTTTTACTATTGATGTGATGGTGATAGATGCTTTGAGCAATTGGGGCATCATATTCCACAAATAACTCATAGATAACTTGGCTGGAAGCTTCCAAGACCAAGGATCCAAAATAGTCATACCTCACCCTGAAGGAGGATTCTTCACCCTCCACAAGGAACCCCTTGTAGGATCTATTGATGGGTATGAAATCCCTTGATTTAACAGTAGGAACCAAACCCACCACCGAGGCTGAATTAGACTCTGCAATGTTTAAAGATGGAATGGTTCTCCAGATCTTGCGATTCGGCTAAATTATCGATGGGATTTTTGTTTTCTTGTGAAGGATCTTCCTTCAGTTAGGACTATTTTCTTCTGTATTTTCTCTTGGGTGAGACTGGTATGAGAGATGCAAGCCAGTATAAGCCAACTTGACAACAAACATGATTAAGTTTTAACTACTGGGGAAGAGGCTGAGATTGGGATAACCCATTGCTCAAACATGCAGACGATGATTCTATAGTACTAATACATCAACCATGTGAGCATCCAATTACTTTATGAGAAACTAATCATCAGAAATAAATAACACATGTAATAAGATAATGGCAAGCAAAATAATTCTTCTACCATAACCATTCATCACATAATAACACAACGATTCATTTTCATCATTAAAGCCAAGAACATTAAAACATTGCACCAGATAACTTGACAACATAATTAATTGCTCTTACTCATTACTGCATCCTTCATGAAACATAATAGGAAGTAGTTCTTCTCCAAGTCCAATCACATGCATTTGATGAAAATAGTTTGTCTTTGGTCCAGAAGGACTTCTCAATTCATAAGAGTTTCAAAATAATTCTTAACAACCAAAAATAAAGAGTTCTTACAACAACCATCGACCTTTCACTAATTGGTCAATGTCTTTATTTATAATATAAACTTTAACTGAAATTAACGGTTAAGTGCAGTTTAAGCAAAACAAAATTTTCCACGTGGCATCATCTTCTGACAGTTTCTTTAACAGTCAACCTGAGATATCTCTTGAAAAGGGTGAGTTCTCTTGTATTCAGACCAACTGACAAACAATTCATCACAAGTCTGGGCCCATGGAAATCTGTGTTGTTCCATCGCAGCTGCATATATTCCCCTGATGTCCACTGCATGGACTCGATACTTTGCTAGACTGGAGTCCAACTGCTGTAGAATGGTTCGGGCTCTGATCGAATGTTTTGTGAATTGTATCACTTGCCCTAGTCTTGCGTCGGTCATCTTGGAGAGTTCTTCGGTCCATAGGGAATCTTGTTTAGCGTGTGACTTCACTATGTCGCTCAGGTCAACGAAGTTGTCGGTGGTACCGAACTCGGAGAGTTCGATATCTTTCATCATTTTATTAATTTTCTCCCAGTGCTTCTTGGATCTGATCCAGTGCTCTTGGATTTCTCGGTGTGGGTCTCGAGACATCTTAGCCCAGTACTCGACTAATATCTTCATACGATTAAGACTACTTTTTCCAACCGTCTGTATGCCATGTTCTTCTTTGTTTCGGCCCTACTGGACCGCCTCAATGTAATCAAGTCTTTCTACTGCTCATTTTTCCCTTTCGTACCATTTCTCCATATCCTTGCATGTCGTGAGTGCCATGAGAGTGTCCTCCTGGAACTCACTATTTTTTCAATTAACAGGTGTCATTCTTTCTTGAATTCGTTGTAAACTTCTTTGAACTCACCTTTTAGGTACACGATAGTCTGCGTGGTGCCTTTATAGTAATCAACCAGGTGAGGCAAGTGTTCGAGCTCCTTTAGGGAAATGGCTAGTTCCTTTTCGTCTCTCTTGGCTCTATCCAGGGTGGCATCCGAGAGTGCCTTTCCCATGTCGAGAAGTTCAGACATCCTGGCGTCTACTGTGTTGATCAAGTTCTCCTCTGTAGTAACCAAGATGGAGTGATCAAATGTGATCCTTCTTATTTTTTCCTCCCTTTGCACGATGGCCTTTCTCTTTTTATCGTAGGAGATGGCATAGATATCCGCTACATCGTATACCGGCTCTGGTATCTGTCGATCACCCCATGTGAGTGTGTTTCCTAGGCTGCTGTTGGTGTATACTCGTTCAAGATTGGGCTCTTGAACTTCCTCTTTGTGCCTCGTAGGCCCGACCTCTGCTTGACACTCGTCGGGGATTTGAGTATTGGGCAGAATAAAGATGTTGGGTACATCCTCGTTACTTACTTGCTCATTGGTCGCAGAACTGTCGATTTCCTTTTGTGAGGATTCTTTCTTCAGCTCCTCTGGTTCGGGCTTGTCCTTCAGAGCTGCCTTGATATTCAATGTAATGGGTCTCTTTGTTTCGAAACCACTTTCGACTTTTGTTTCCTTTTGCGGGACCTCTTTTGTTTGAACTTCAGGCTCTGGGGAAGAAGTCTTCTCAGAACCTTTTTCCTCTTGGACATGCACAGGGGTGTCGTGAGATGACTCCGGGCTCTCATTGTCATTGTATATATTTATAAGCTTTCTCAGAGGGTTAGGCGCGCATGTTCCGAACGACACCTTGCCTGTCTCTGGTTGAGTCATCCCACCTGTCGGCGGCCTTGCTGGTGATGCAGTGGATTTTGAGCCATCAGACCCATTGTTGTTACCAAGGTTTGTGAAATCGGGGTTGCCTGGCTCTGTAGGGCCTCCTTCTCGGATATCAGTTGGAACCCTAGGTGCTATGATGAGGTATGGGTTATCCTACATCTACTTCATTAGCAACCGGGCTTGCTGCCAGAGAAGTGCCCCCGTCCCCTGTTCAACTTGAACCTCGGGGGAATCCTTGATTAGTACTAGAGATTTCTGATAAACTTCTGCGGCTCCGATGGCTTCTTGGGGGTCACCGACCACTTCGCCCGGTTCTGATGCTATCCTCCCTTCTTGTGTCCCGAGAATTACTTGCTCCAAGGTCGTCGCTTTCTCTTCCCAACTCATGTCCCTGAATCGGGTTGTTCCAGGGTCAGCCATCCTTGCCACCACCTCATTCCAGTCTTGAGCGTTTTCACTGAAAATTTCATCTTCAAACCGGTCATGGGGATAAGGCCAACAGGATGATACCTGTGATGCATGTTTTAGGACTAGACCTTTGGGATCGTGTTTGTGAAAATGACCAGTTTGGAACCGAAATTCCAATTGACTTATCCCTTCTTGCTTAGCATGCGCGATGTCTTTGACCATGTAGAAGCCAATATGAAACCGATAAGGTATGAAGGCTTGCTTCTTGTCCTTTACTAAAGTGGCGTTATAACGTTGCAGAATGGTTTGATAGCAAATTTCCCCTAACACTAACCGATCGGGGACATATACAGGTAACAAATGGGGTGCCCCTGTGGCACCGAAAACCCTGATATAGGTTTCATGCTCATCTAGATACCAGTGACCTACTTTCGATATAACATTTTTTGCTTCATCTAATAGCCTTGGGCACTCTTTTTTGAAAAATAAAAAATAAATGCATGCAATAAACTGATCATATATGAGAGAATAGGATTTCTTGTAGCTGTTTTCCCATAGAATGCTTAAGTATAAATGGACCGGGAGCTCAGAGGAGTGTCAGTTTAGGTTCATTCCAGAGAAAACGTTCCTAGCGCAGATGACATCCAACAGATATGAGGCCATATAGAAGGAGAAGGTTTCTCCCTCTTTCGGCGTCTAGGCTTGTCGTATGCAAGTGCTCAACTGTTTGGAGATGATGGCACCCCAATTGAAGCTCATGCCTGAAATGGCTACCGTATAAGCTAGAGGCATCCAAGCCTCTGAAAACCGAGAGCAATATTTCTCCCCATGTAACCTACAGAGAAGAGCCATCATGTATATGTATGGTTCCCTTATATTGGCCGTCAAATACCATTCGGAAGTCCGGTTCGTGAATTTTTTGTCTTCCCTCCACCACGACGCCATGATTTTGCTGGTGTCGTGTGATGCATAGAAACTTACAACGAAATCGATGCTCAGCTTCTCCTCTGGCTCCTTGATCTTGTAGTAACTATGAACCTCTGATGGAAAGAAAACCCCGACACACTCATCGTTATCGTCATTAATCAAACTTTTTTGTGCATCAATGTGGTCAATGAGCCACTTTAAGATCTCAATGCAAGGAAACACCAGAGTCTGGCTTGCCACCATGTGCAGATACGCCCTACAGATATTTGGAAGGACATCATCATCGAGTCTTCTTGTATCAGGATTGTTGTGCGAGGTATACTTGAGGGGTTCTTCCTTCTTGATTTTCTTAAACAAATCTTCCCAGCAAGGGAATGCTGCTTTGGTCCCAGTGTTCACCTCTGTGTCTCCAAAGGCTGGGGGCTGGACGAAGAACTTCTTAGTGGCCGTCTTAATGACGGGCACTAGTTTTGGAGTGAATTTTAATTGCCTTGCAACTGCTGGGGAGGAGCCCTCTCCCATTTCTGGTTCTTGCAGCTTCGACACTCTTGGGAATTTCCTGGTGGTGGGTTTCTTCGGAGGCATTGTTCCTTAAGAAACTCCGACCCAACCCCAACTTAGAGGAAGTTGTTCTCTAGCACTACTTGATCTCCTTAGAAGGAATTTTGCAATACACCCTCAAGCATCGGTTACCCTCAACCTTAGATGAGGCACAAGATTTTTCTTACCAAATTGAGGAAAACCTTAAGTTTGAAGACTCCGTCCATCAAATTAACCTTTTTCAAAATGATGACCCCTGGGAATCAAGTGATGAGAGTGTTATAGAAACCGAACTTAACCTTCCCAAAATCCTTGAGGTGAAACCCATTGCCCCCCGTAGGAAGTGGAGCACATGTTCCACCAACATACAAGATGTTTCCTACTTCTCTCAGGAAGAGGAACTTCCCAAGAAAATTGAACCCCTCCAAAACGTTTTTCTTCCACACAAAGGTGAAGAGGTTGAAGCTTCCTTGCCACAAATTTATAGAGATGACTTTCCTGAAGAAGTTTCTCCTTTTGTCCACTAGGTAGAAAGAATTGGACCAAAGTATGGGGAGGTCACACATTTTTATGTCACTCTCCATATCAATGACTCGCTCCTCCATAATTGTGTCTTTGACCTAAACGCTACGACCAACATCATGACTGAAAGGGTCATACATCAGTTAGGCCTAAGCCTTTCACAACCAAACACACATGGAGGTTTCCCAAAGGGGGTTATTAAAAATTTGGACGTTATTAAAAATACAGTCCTGGAGGCTATACTAACCTTCCAGGGGTGGGAAATTTTACAAATTTATTTACAGCAGAGGCTTCTATACAAAATGCCATCATTGCTGAGAAATTGCAGAACTCCCTTTCATGACTTGAAATGCTGATTTACTTCTTTGGATCTCGCTTCCATTCATTGTTTAGCTGAGCCATTTTTTCCTCCAGCTGGGTGATTCTGGTCTCGAATTCTTTCTTAGGGTCCTTGAGTTCTTTATGGAGTTTGCTGAGCTCCTTAGT
>JASDQU010590149.1:97669-109359 GCA_032191745.1 Picea mariana | reverse complement strand
GAATGATACATAGTATACATACCCATTAATGGAGGATGATGGCATTGGGCCACACACGTCTGAATGAATGAGTTCCAGTACTCCTTCTACTTTGCTGTCCCTCTTTGGAAAATGGTTCTTGATATTCTTCCCTTGCGCACATCCATTGCATATGCCTTCTTGATCAACCTTGAGTTATGGTAAACTTGTGACAACTTTGCATACGTATGGTAGCGCCTTGTAGTTGAGGTGAGATAATCTTCTAGAGTTCACATGGATTCTTCAATAGTATGGGTCATGGCAGCTTCTGAGTGACCCACCTTCTTCTTTTCCACTGATGATTGCTTCATTTATGATCTCTACTTTGCCTTCTGCAACCTTCGCAATAGCTTCCTCATGTGACCTGGAGCAAGGTCAATAAAACAATAAGCAAGAATAATATCCTTCTGTTAATATAAAGCAATAGCACGAACAATCATCACAGTAGCTCCTTTAGATCTATCAATTATAATTTATCTGAAGCAAATATTAAAGGTAAGGAATACAATACAATATAAAATGAGGTCATTTTGACCAAGCATTCTTCCATGGCAATATGGAACTAACACACGAGGTTTCTCCTAGAGGAGGTGTTAGTCATATCAGGAAAAGTATTTACCTCTATATTCTCACATGCTATCAAGTATAATACTTTATGACGATTTCTATCTCAACTAATGTAATCAACTTGTCATGTGTACCTTTGAATCTTGATTAATCAAACCTGGAGCCTTGTCCTCAAGAATGAGTGCTTGCTTTTCTTCCAGGTCTCCTTCATTCAAGTGACGAGTGCTTTCTTCAACTTATCTTTTGTACTAAGACAATACGCTAACTTGAAAAAAGGTTAGGTTAGAGGATAAGCTCTATGATCAACTTTTAATTCTTCTAATAATTTGATCATAGCTTCAACATGCAACACTGATCAAGATAATTTCATAACAAATAGATGTATATTAGAATAATCACACCTGGGTTGCATCATTCCTCTGAATGTGTTGGATCTTGAGATCCATCTGGATCTATGGCAAGAGATCCCTTCTCCAGCAAATACACTTTAGGGTTTAACCATTAAACATATGTAAGTACATACCTCTGATAGCATTTGCAGGTAGTGGGTCCATCTGGTAGCCGGGGTAATCATTGCCAACTCTTGAGAAAATTTCAAGGGTGATTGCAACTGGTTCTACGGCTACAACTGCAACTACAGTTGGTTCTGAGATTGCAACTGCAACTGCAATTGCAACTTAGGGTTTTATGAGGAAACCCTAATTTTTCAAACTTCGAATTTTGAAATCCTGATCCAGGGGATAGATGCACTGAGCTGAGGCGAGTTAGCTGGTGCAGTCGAAATTTCAAAAATCCAACTTTTACCCCCTCAAACTTGATCTGTGGATTTCTGGATTGGTGCTTCTGGTTTTTTGGTACTTCTGGTACTCTGGTACTTCTGGTTCTCTAGTACTTCTTGTACTTTTGGTACTTTGGTTTTCTGGTTTTTTGGTACTTTCTGAAACTAGGGTTTCACTTTTCGGGAGATCTAGCCACTGAAAAGGTGCGCTCAAGGTGCCAAAATGATCCTTAGGGGAGGGCACAACTTTCTAGATAGTTTTGGGGCTGAAAAGATTCACTTTTGAAAAACCCTAATTTGCAAGTACTGCAATAGTGACGTTTTTCCTCTTGCGAAATATGCTTCCTTCAGGTTGGCTCTGATACCATGTTAATGTTTATGCCATTATTATAGTTCTTTGCATTTCAATAGATAAGAGCATCATAAGAACAAGATCACTGAGAAATACACATTCACAAGAGACACAACATTTATCCTGGGAAACCCTCTAGGTGAAGAAAACCAAGCAAAAACTTCCTTATCATAAATTGCCAATACAATGTTCAAGAGATAACTCAAACCAATACAAATAGTCCTCCCCAAGAGATGCGCCACTCTTCTCCCTCTCTTCAACTGGTAATTGCAGCTTGCCTCATAAGAAAATGAGCAAGTGAGTTGTGTGTTAAAATGAGGCGCTAGCCTCAATATATATACAAGACTGGCACGTGCGAAAGGGTTTCACTAGCAGGGCCGACCTCTCACTTTGGGTGGGTAAACCAACCTTTAAATTAATTTTGGGTCTCAATAATAATTGCTGGGGCCGACTTCTTATTCTGCCCATTATAGTTGTCCGATGACCAATCCGCAAAAGGGGATTTGGTCCTAATACAATTACCGACATGATTAATCCACAATGGGGATTAATCCTAATAATAAAATAAAAATAATAATAAGAATTCTCTTCACAGTTACATTATTTCAATAGAACGTGCCCCTTTTGATGCCCCAGGACGTCATCTAGGAGCCATGACGCCACCTCTAGTGTATGGCATATTGACAGAGCAGTTTCGCACATGTGGCAGAGTTTGGAGGCCCAAGGAGGGCCAACGTTTGTCATCTTGTGTTGCATTTCTCCCTAAAAAGGGCCAACGTCTCCCTTAGAGGGGCTTGACGTCCTGTTTATTGCTCATTTAGGGTTTCATTTAACAGTTTAATGTAAAACAATATGATTTTTGGTTTGTAGCCTAGTCGGTGATTTTTAATGACCTAAATTTAATTTAAAGGTCATGGCACACTATATATTGAGGATGTTTTCCCCTCATTTGAACATAACACAACTCACTCCCACTTGTGAGGTCTGATTTATTGCACCCTCCTAGGGTATTTTGTCTTTCTAAGTGAGGCGCACTTGTTATTGGAAGGATTTTTGGCATCTTTTGGCATTTTTCTCCAAGGAAGGTTTACAACTAGGGTTTGCACATGCTTTCTTCATGATATGTAAGTGATTTTCTTGCAAAAATTCTTAATTGAATGTTTGTAGGTTTAATTTCTTGCATTTTCTTATTAAATTGCTGATTTGAAACCCTAGGTAACAAGCACACAAGTAGGTCCTTGTGTCATGTCCCCTTAGAGAGAAATATTTCGGCCATTGAAGAAGAAGGATTGAGCCTAGCCTTTGCTACACTCATCTTGCTTCTTTCCTTAAGCTAGCATTGAATTTTATAGGTTGAAAAGGGGGTGACGTCCTAGGCCTAGGTTATCTACACCTAGGGCCATCATCTTCTAGGGTTTGAAAGCCTTGTCTTTACAACACTTTCTCTCACCTCATCCTTTAGTTAAATTTATCATTTATGCTAGCCGTTTTGCCAAGTTGACCTAAGGAAGGAGGAAAGAGTACAAGGCCTTGCTTAAGCAACACCGTAGTGAGCCTCTTTCCCCTAGGGTTTTGATTCTATGGACCTGCCTTTGCAACACTTTAAAACCCTTCCCTCTTGTCTTTAAGTCTTCATACTTTCAAGACCTTGTGCCCTTACCTTGTTTTACTCCATATATGCTAAGGAACTGATCTTTAGCCTCCAATGTTGAATTCCTAGTGTCCAAAACAACTCTCAAAACTTTGAATTTTGAAACCCTAACTAACAAACTAACTTAATTAAGGCTGACATCACAGTTGGTTATCTCATGTTGACGCAACAAATGTTGAATATAGGCAATTAGATGATGATTTAAAGCATTTATTGAGTAAAGTGTTGGTTGGATACATTGTTGGCTTGATCATCTTGATAGTTATTAATGAATTGATGCTTTTTCCATAGCTAATTGATAAAATGTTGACCTTATTGATATCTATTTTTTTTACATTGCTTATAAATTGATATCAGATAGTCATTGAAGTACCAACCCATTGAGTTATAGCCTGCATATATACTGTATTGTTTTTGTCTTGTTCTAGGCAAGTGTTTTCATTTGGGCATATACTTCTTTATTGGCTGATTAGCCAGACTGTTTGGCTTTGGTGGTAACCTGTGAAGGGGAAACTTTAATCTTGACTTTATACCTTTGCCTCTTCAAAACCCTAGGTTACCGGGGACGTCTCCCTTGGGTTAACCTTCATAAATAGAAAGAATCTCCCCATTGAGGTGACATTGGGTGGGGAAGGTTCCTGTTACGCCAGTTTGCCCTCAATTCTCTAGCCATTTGACCTAGCTACAAACGGTGCGATAACAATCTCTTTTACATGCTTTAGATTTCTTCAAGTTTCATTACATATGCTCTAGTCCAACATACACATGATTTAATGCATTGATAATGGTTTAAGAAGTAATCCTCTTAATTTTCAATCAACTCATCTTTAAGACCGTTTGCCATCATCTAATTGTGAAGAGTAGCCAACTGTATCCTTGAAGTATCATGTATGATTTTTTGTTCCTTGCAATACACTTCAAATTGTTTGAACCAATTATCCAACTTCTTTGCATTCAACTCTCCATCATAAGTAGGCAAATCGAACTTTACATCTAGCTTTAACAAAGGCAGATCATGAGAATGAGAAGACTTTTTAGAATGTGTTTTACTCTTATGAGAAGAATGTTCATTTCCATTGGATGATGATGATGACGATGATGATGATGATGATGGGGATGGAGGAGACCCTGGAGGTTCTTCACCTTCTCCTCCTCCTTCAACTGCTTCAGTTTTTACCATTCTTTCAACTCGACCACCTTCATTTTGATGAGGAGTTTATCTCTGCTTTTCTAGGTCTTCCCACAATTCCTTCACCATGGCTGTCATCTCAAGGAACATTTTTCAAAACTCCTTATCAACCTCAAAAATAACATCTTCATTCTCCATTTCTTTCCTTCGGAATACTCGTCCAATTTTAGGATTAAATTCCTCAATCTTGCCTTCACCTCGCTTAGATTTGGACCTTGTAAGCATTCACTTGCAAATAAACTTCAAAACCAGCTCCGATACCAACTTGATCCAAAAATCCTTAGATATATAATTAATCCTTAAATATACATAAACATCGGACTAGATTCGGTAAATGAAGACCACTTGACTATTTACAAAAACACATGTGAATATGCCTATTTGTCCATAAACTTCATTAACACTATTGAATAACTTGAAAAATGATGAGATAATACAACATAAAATAAAAGAAATCAAATTACATGTATTGATGACATATGTTACTTCATCTTCAAGATCCCTTTAACTAGCATGATTGTTCTTCATCATCTCAAAATACCAAATTACATTACAACATGGGCTTACAAAAAGCCAATTTATTGAACTCTCTTTAATTTCGTCCCTCAAACATAGAAAATGAATTTACCATTGAATTTCTTGTGAAATTTTGAGAAATTTGAGTATAAAGTCGGCCAAATTCTAAACAGCGGCTGAAAAATCCCTTTTTACACGTATAACGAGACTATGGGTTTTATACATGACAAACCAAGATAAGACTTTTACAAATGAGCTCTGATCGCAAAAAAAAATTCATATTCACAATCCTTGCAGAAAAATAAATCCAACGAGTATGCACGCTTTTCCATGCAACACATAAACATATGCAAACTTGGCATGCATTTCGAGACACATAAATGTACTACGCATTGAAATTTGTGCACCTCGACATGTGTTACTGCATTGGAATGTGTGTCCTACCTTGGTCCACGCCAATTAGGTACCACGTGTCACCCTTGCAGTGGTGACACATGTCACCTCTTTATTTGCCCAAGTACTTTGGCCTTTGACTTTGCCAGGTTTGATTGAAACTTTGACCGCTTATAACTTTTGCATACGAACTTTGTTTGAGGTGAAGTTTGCACCGTTGGAAAGATAACAATGAGCTCTGCGCATTGATGCCATTTTCTGAATCATTTGAGATAGTCTAATTTTGAGCTTTTATGCATCCCCTAAGACCTTTGTGAGCATTCCAGATCCTTCTGGACCTCTGTGAGCGTTCCTTAGATCCTCTTGGATCACTTAACCTTTTTTCTTTTATTGGTGCAGATCTAATCACAACCACATATTTGAGTTTTTCAATTTTTGCAGGTGGAAGGTCGCTTATTTAAAACAAGAAACTCAATTTATAGCTTCCACACTTAATCTCGAGCTGTTCAAATTGTGTAGATAGACTCCTCATGGAAAAATCTGACATGGGTTCTTTCAAAATATAAATTTCGTTGTGCGAAATGTTGGGTCTCCAACCTATCAAATTCTAAGACTCATGGAACCAGTTCCACACATCATTTGGTCATTACATCCTCACGTCGGTTGTTCGATTCCCTTTGCTATCCTAAGAAATAAGGACTATCGTGAATGCAAGCCTTGTGCATGTTTAAATTGTTTTATTTAAAACCATGATTATATGCTTTAATAATATTGTCCACCTAACTAGGGCATTTTCTTCCGGCTGTAGGTTGTGTATATCTGTGATCATAACCTCGTTTTCCTAAATAATGCTGAAATTTGTTCCCTTTTGTTGGGAAATGAATGGCCTTTGAGGTGTAATAATTGAGTAAAGAGAGCTAGAATTTCTGTTCAGAATATCTCACTGTACAACATTTAAACAGTTCATTTTGGATGCCTCTATGTTTTCATTCCAAAATTATGTGTTCTAACTTCAAAGACATAGATTGGATGCTAAGATTCACCACATTTAGCTTCACCCCAAGGATTTTTCGCAATTTAATGAATTGGTTCCATTATTTAATACAACAAAAGCTGGTTTTCCACTTTTCTAAAGCTCAATTTGGTACTAGAATAGGAATCAAAGTTTATGTACGATATTTGAATGTATGGTCCAGATTGTATCTTCTAGGGTGGATATTCATTGCCACCGTGGCATGCTTCATTATGGAATATTGGGATATTCTAATATGTTAAAACTCCTCAAATCTGTAACTATAAATGTATTAAGTGTTGATACACTATTATTATTATTATTATTTATCAAGTCCATGTTTGTTTTTTAGTGTTGATCCACTATTATTATTATTTATCAAGGCCATGCATGTTTTTTAGTCATAATCTAGACACAACTAGTACCATTAGAAATCCCACCCCTATGAAAAGACCGTCCTTGTTAATATCATATCATGAGCAATCCATTAACCCCCAGGGTTGTAGAGGACCTGAGACAGGACTTTAGATCCAAATTGTTTGTTTTAACATTGTTTGAACTGGAGATCATTACCATAAGTTTCGATTCAATTTTTTTTTTTGGGAAAAGAAGGCTTTAGAACTGTATATATGTGTTATATAGATAAGAACGTCAAAAAAGACCTCAAAAGGTTCTCAACAAAAATGGTTTTCAAGGCCATGGGGAGTGGCTTGTAACCATGTTTGGTACATACCCCACACTTTTATGAATCTATAGAAAGGTCTCTTGTATACGTTGGTTGAAATTCCATTAAAACAATTATGTCTGTTATTGCACAATTTGTGGCTTGGGAAAATCCCAATCCAATCCACAGAAGTGTGACAACTATGGGAGCACCTATCCACTATCACCTTAGATAGACACTCCCCTCGCTTTAGTGATGATGAAATCACCACAAGGGGGGAATCCCGGTGACCCTAGGGGGATATAGATGGAAAGTGAAATGATGATAAATGAATACCCCTACAGGTCAAGTTTGGATATGAAAAAAGACTTGAGAGAGAGTCTTGTAAAAGGATGAATGGTTTCCAAGTGTTGGATACATGCAAAACAATGTTAGCCTTGCCTGAAACAAGACAAATGATGATAAACCAAGCCTTAGATCAACGAGGAATCAACAATAAACCTTGTTATCACAAAATTGCAACAATATGGAAATATATAGATCAACAATAAATGATGTCAATAGCTACAAATTTAACCATCCAAAATCAAGTGCAAGATATCAGAAATAAAGCTAGCAATGACTAGTCAAACTTCCAATGGTTAAAGCAAGACTTTGGTGGTATTTAAGGGGTTGTTATATGATGCTATCAAGAAGTTTTTATGACAACCAAATGGTCGTAGCAAACAATTTCTATAGCAACAAGTTCTAGCCACCAAAATCAACTAACAATCCACCCAAAAGATAGCCAATAACAAGTAGATTTAATATGGCAGCTTGCAAACAATTTTCAGTGGTAGAATA
This sequence comes from Picea mariana, assembly GCA_032191745.1. NCBI lineage: Eukaryota > Viridiplantae > Streptophyta > Pinopsida > Pinales > Pinaceae > Picea > Picea mariana. The sequence continues at coordinate 101,376 of JASDQU010590149.1, read as the reverse complement.
GTGAGTAAAACAAGAGTTAAAGATGAGTTCGTTGCAACCCTAATGGTTGTAGCATTAATTTACAACAATAAATAGAGATACTTGGCCAATCAAGACGCCCCTAGGGCTCAAGAAGGCTTAAAACATATAGAATCGGACCCAACTTAGACAAGTGCAATATCTCAATATTTCACGTATATCAATGCAATAATTTTATCTCTCCAATGCAAGTAGATTAGTTCCTTATCAATTGGGTTAATGGAGTCTCTTGTGTAAGAACTAGGGTTTGTTACTTTTCTAGGGGTGTAAGCCATTTTACTCCCTAGAAAAAACAATACCTAACAAGGTAAATCTACAAGAGTGTAAGCCATTTTACTCATTGTAGCAACCTTTTCAAAATAGTTTATTCAATCACAATTATGATAGATTTTGGTGGAGGGTGTATGCCCTTATACTCCTCTAAGAGTTTAACAAAATTAACCTTACAACAAAGAAGAAACAACACAATAACATAAATTCCTTACCTAGTTCAAGAGATAGCAAGATAAACCCTCTTTTACCAAGAATATTCCACTACAATAGCAAGAACAAAGCATCCAAGAGATATCGCCTAGCGTATTCCTCCAATAGACAAGTAGTAGCATCTACAAAACATCAAAATGAGATAGTGCGCCTTGCCCAAATAGGGAGAAAATTTGAACCAACAAGTATGTAATTCTCAAGTGCATTATGCTAAAATGACAATGGGGTGACCTCTATTTATATGAGGTCACCTAAAACCCATTTGTCCACTTTTTAAAATGTCAACAAGAAATTAGGGAGGCTGACCTCTATTTTCACTTTACAACTTAAAATTAGAAAATACATAAAGTAAAATCCCTTTTAAGGGGTGACGTCATGCCCTAAAGTGTGACGCTAGGCCTCCAAGAGAGACGTTTTGGCCTTTGATGAAGAATTTTGGGCCTCCAAAGGCCATGTGCCATGTCGCCAAGTGCTCTAGTGCATGCCAAGTGTCTCTCTCTCCATCAAACCAAGCCACATCACCATCAACCATGAGAAACCCATGTGACGTCTAGGGCATAAAGTGTGACGTTTTAGGCCTTCCAAGGCCAATGTTGAGGTGCAAGGAGCTTGAACATGGCCATCTCATGCTGTCCAAGTGCCTCCAAAGGCAACATCCTTCCTCCCATGTGTCCAATGAGAGGGGGGGCACATCATCCAACCCGTGGGTTTCATGCCCCAATGAAGGTCCAAAAAACCTTGTTCCTCCACGATAAGACTTCTACCTGGAAAGGCCCTTCAAATAAAACAAATTCTCCCTCCAAGGGTCCACAAGTCACAAGTATAATGAAACGTAATCCATATTTAATAAAAGAACCACCCCAAAATGTGCATCAAATCCCCCTCTTTTCAAAATAAACAAATTTTCAAAGACCTTATACAACTTACCAAATCTAAGTATGGGAGAGTTGTCATAGCGCCCTATTGGGTAGATCATTCCCCAAGTCAAGGAGTGTTTCCCAAGGAGACCCTCTCTAATTCATGTAAAAGAGTATGAGGTGGATGGGGGTGTAACTTTTGGGCATGGGGTTTCTTGATATACAAGGGCTCATATTGTCTCATTTATGGGTGCCTTTGTAGAGGGTGTGTTGCATCCTCGTTTTCAATGCAACATTTTTCCAAGCCCATTTATTTGCCATTAATTTGATTAAGGTCTGAACATTGAGTACTATATGCAAGGGAATGTAAAGAGTACTGCAATGCCACTTGAGGCTAGAACACATTGAGTGCCATGTGCAAGGAAAGTAAAATACATCGCAATGCATTCCCTCAACAAGCAAGACATTTATTTATGTGTTTCATCTTACAGGTCCTTGAATTTTTATGGAGAAACATTTCATTGCTATCATGACCATTAGGGTGAGCATCTAGAGAATTAATATTTGGACTTTATCTTTTGCCAGCTACAAGCCTCTAGGCCTTCAAGCCCTTCCCATGAAATGAGGTACAAACCCTTCTTGGGTCAATATATCTGAAAACCCAAAAGATGGGGAAATGAAAGGGAAGAAGTGATGGAAAGTGATAAGTATGTGCGAGAATGGTACAATGACCCTTCTAGAGGACCCCCTAGTAGCAAACCCTTTTCCTGAGGGTAACCCACTTACTAGGACACCATGTCAACCACCAAGGTGAAATGTGGCAAAAGGCATAATTTCCAAGAAAAGGTTTTCAAAATCAAGAAGGAGCCCTTTGCAACATGTTCAAATGCTTCAAATACTAAAGTGACACTTACCACGACACCAAACTTGTTACCTCATGAATTAAGACCTATTGTCCACTGTGGGTCAAGCTAGGTGTGGTGGATGTTTCTGCAATCGATCATATGGTGATGTGTGGTGAGTGAAGGGATATGCCTGCTCATCTACCTCTCAGTACTCCATGTTTGTAACATGCGGGCCTCGAGACATCATCTCCATGGTTATCCCTAAGAATGGGGGTTAACAATGTCCTTTACTAAAATTTGGGCCTTATTGATCTACTGCAACTCTTCTCATCGTATCTCTTCATGCGTTGGCATATCCCCTATTTTTTGATTGCGATAGAGTCTTAAATAATTGATTACTACATTCGATGAAACTTCACAAATCCACAAGGGTTTTAAAAATATACATATGAATATATTGGATGGAATATATGCATACGACAACTTCCATAGATGATTTTGAGCTTAGTTCACTACCTGAAGGATAAAAGGGTTGCAAAGACACATGCAAAAACCTATAAAGGAAACAAAAATATGTTTCTAGAGGATACTTTCAAAATAGCAAAAGAATCCAAGAGATGCTTCTCTAATATATCTTTTAGGCACACCTATAGAGAGCACTATAGACAACCCTACTGAAAAGGATGTGGACTCATAGAAAGGGACGATGGAGGGTGTGGTTTCAACGCTACCCTCTGTCCAAATTTAAATTCTCCAAGATGCAGTTTGGTTGGGTCTCTTTTTCTTTTAGTTCATGTTTTCAAACAACCTTCATGGATGCTTATTATCCTTATGATGGCTTCTATGAGGCTATCCTTTATGTTTCTTTTTGGCATTTAGATCCATATGGGTAAATGCTCGGATAATAGATCAACATTTTTGTAGATCTTCCTCGTGGGATTTGTAGTACCTGGGCAAGTGGATACCCACAAAATAGACATCACTAAATGTATATTTATATATTTCTCTTTGAAATAAAGTGACATTGGTTTCCTTTTATGTTTTGTGGAAAAATAATATTAGATCTTGAATGGAAAGGATTTGTTTGCTTTGCCAAATGGAAGTTGCTTTCCCGTTTTCATCACTTTTGGATCGTACAAAACATTCTCAGATTCTCACAACGGGCTATAAATCTCAGGCTTTGGTATAACCAAATTTCTATCAACGGATTTTAGAGTTCTCTATTGCTCTAGTATGTTTTAGCGACATTCTACCTATTGGAACATGCGGTTTTTTTGTAACCTCGTATTATCAATGTTGAAATTTTGGTATGCTTTTTTAACCATAGAAAATGTCACATCATTGTCACCCAACCATAGGCATTCACATATGCCACCCCTGAGCACACTAACCTTTACTTAGAATAATTCGGGCAAGCCTACTCTGGAAGCAACAGATAAACTTTGTTGGACACACCTACCACACTTAGAGGGGGGGTGAATGAGTGTGGGGCTCTTTTTCCCAA
>JASDQU010590149.1:82866-97649 GCA_032191745.1 Picea mariana | reverse complement strand
TCTAGTTTCCAATCCCAAATTCCGAACAACTTGCTCTGAAATAAAATTCAATTGTGACCCACTATCAACAAGTCTATCAATCTTAGTGTGCTTTGAGATAACTTGTAAATGAAACAGTTCTTTTTTTTCCCCTTCCATCAAGGATCACTTTAGACTTTGCAGAAGAAGTACGCGAACTGGAATTTACAACAAAAGATTTACCTTTGATGCCCATAAATGTAACCTTAGATTCATCCTTAGAATTTGATCCAAGATCCTATACTATGGTCGTGTTTTTATTTTTACCCTTCCTAGGCTGAGCCCATTCAATTTTCAATTCTGGATGCCACTTCCAACAATGATTCTCATCATGCCCCTTTCTTCTCACAGTGAGAACATGTAAGCTTCTTCTCTTCATCCTTCTTCATGGTAGTTGTCTTCTTACTCTTCCATTTTCCCTTCGACTGCTCCTTGAATTCATGTGACTCCTCTGACACATCGTCAACATGTTTTCCTTTGCTGGCTTCAAGATGAGTAGCTTGTACTGATACTTCGTCAATATTAGTAGGATTAAACATCAATATAGTATGGAGAAGATATGAGTGTATACCACCAATATACTTTAGAAGAGTCTCATGAGTATGTAACATAATTCCCAAAGATAATGCCTTCCTTTTGAATCCCTGTGTATAAGCTTGAACATTTTTCCCTTTTCCTTGTTTCAGATGTTGCCAAGCAAACATTGATGTTGGCATATAAGCTAATGGATACAATTTCTTTCTTAATGCAATAGTAAACTCAATCCATGAAGAAATGATTTTACCATGTTTAATAAGATCAACTTGTGTCTGACTCTCCCACCATATCAAAGCTGTTCATTCAGATGAAGAGTAGCCAACTGTATCCTTGAAGTATCATGTATGATTTTTTGTACCTTGCAATACACTTCAAATTGTTTGACCCAATTATCTAACTTCTTTGCATTCAACTCTCCATCATAAGTAGGCAAATCAAACTTTACATCTAGCTTTAACAAAGGCAGATCATGAGAATGAGAAGACTTCTTAGAACGTGTTTTCCTCTTATGAGAAGAATGTTCATTTCCATTGGATGATGATGATGATGATGATGATGGGGATGGAGGAGACCCTGGAGGTTCTTCACCTTCTCCTCCTCTTTCAACTGCTTCAGTTTTTACCATTCTTTCAACTCGACCACCTTCATTTTGATGAGGAGTTGCTCTCTGCTTTTATAGATCTTCCCACAATTCCTTCACCATGGCTGTCATCTCAAGGAACATTTTTTGAAACTCCTTATCAACCTCAGAAATAACATCTTCATTCTCCATTTCTTTCCTTTAGAATAATCGTCCAATTTTAAGATTAAATTCCTCAAGCTTGCCTTCACCTCGCTTAGATTTGGACCTTGTAAGCATTCACTTGCAAATAAACTTCAAAATCAGCTCCGATACCAACTTGATCCGAAAATCCTTAGATATATAATTAATCCTTAAATATACATAACCATCCGACTAGATTCGGTAAATGAAGATCGCTTGACTATTTGCAAAAACACATGTGAATATGCCTATTTGTCCATAAACTTCATTAACATTGTTGAATAACTTGAAAAATGATGAGATAATACAACATAAAATAAAAGAACTCAAATTACATGTATTGATGACATATGTTACTTCATCTTCAAGATCCATTTAACTAGAATGATTGTTCTTCATCATCTCAAAATACCAAATTACATTACAACATGGGCTTACAAAAAACCAATTTATTGAACTCTCTTTAATTTCGTCGCTCAAACATAGAAAATGAGTTTACCATTGAATTTCTTGTGAAATTTTGAGAAATTTCAGTATAAAGTCGTCCAAATTCTAAACAGCGGCTGAAAAAACCCTTTTTACACGTATAACGAGACTATGGGTTTTATACATGACAAACGGAGATAAGACTTTTACAAATGAGCTCTGATCACAAAAAAAACTTCATCCAACGAGTATGCATGCTTTTCCATGCAACACATAAACATATGCAAACTTGGCATGCATTTTGAGACACATAAATGCACTATGCATTGAAATTTGTGCACCTCGACATGTGTTCCTGCATTAGAATGTGTGTCCTTCCTTGGTCCACGCCAATTAGGTACCACGTGTCACCCTTGCAGTGGTGACACATGTCACCTTTTTATTTTCCCAAGTACTTTGGCCTTTGACTTTTTGCCAGGTTTGATTGGAACTTTGACCGCTTATAAATTTTGCATACGAACTTTGTTTGAGGTGAAGTTTGCACCGTTGGAAAGATAACAATGAGCTCTGCGCATTGGTGCCATTTTCTGAATCATTTGAGATAGTCTAATATTGAGCTTTTATGCATCCCCTAAGACCTTTGTGAGCATTCCAGATCCTTTTGGACCTCTGTGAGCGTTCCTTAGATCCTCTTGGATCACTTAATCTTTTTTCTTTTATTGGTGCAGATCTAATCACAACCACATGTTTGAGTTTTTCAATTTTTGCAGGTGGAAGGTCGCTTATTTAAAACAAGAAACTCAATTTCTAGCTTCCACACTTAATCTGGAGTAGTTCAAATTGTGTAGATAGACTCCTCATGGAAAAATTTGACATGGGTTCTTTCAAAATATAAATTTCGTTGTGCAAAATGCTAGGTCTCCAACCTGTCAAATCCTAAGACTCATGGAACTAGTTCCACACATCATTTGGTCATTACATCCTTATGTCAGTTGTTCGATTCCCTTTGCTATCCTAAGAAATAAGGACTATCGTGAATGCAAGCCTTGTGCATGTTTAAATTGTTTTATTTAAAACCATGATTATATGTTTTAATAATATTGTCCACCTAACTAGGGCATTTTCTTCCGGCTATAGGTTGTGTATATCTGTGATCATAACCTCGTTTTCCTAAATAATGCTGAACTTTGTTACCTTTTGTTGGGAAATGAATGGCCTTTGAGGTGTAATAATTGAGCAAAGAGAGCTAGAATCTCTGTTCAGAATATCTCACTGTACAACATTTAAATAGTTCCTTTTGGATGCCTCTATGTTTTCATTCCAAAATTCTATGTTCTAACTTCAAAGACATAGATTGGATGCTAAGATTCACCACATTTAGCTTCACCCCAAGGATTTTTCGCAATTTAATGAATTGGTTCCATTATTTAATACAACAAAAGCTGGTTTTCCACTTTTCTAAAGCTCAATTTGGTACTAGAATAGGAATCAAAGTTTATGTACGATATTTGAATGTATGGTCCAGATTGTATATTCAAGGGTGGATATCCATTGCCACTGTGGCATGCCTCATTATGGAATATTGGGATATTCTAATATGTTAAAACTCCTCAAATCTGTAACTATAAATGTATTAAGTGTTAATACACTTTTATTATTATTATTTATCAAGTCCATGTTTGTTTTTTAGTGTTGATCCACTATTATTATTATTTATCAAGGCCATGCATGTTTTTTAGTCATAATCTAGACACAACTAGTACCATTAGAAATCCCACCCCTGTGAAAAGACCGTCCTTGTTAATATCATATCATGAGCAATCCATTAACCCCCAGGGTTGTAGAAGACCTGAGACATGACTTTAGATCCAAATTGTTTGTTTTAACATTGTTTGAACTGGAGATCATTACCAGAAGTTTCGGTTCAAATTTTTTTTTGGGGAAAAGAAGGCTTTAGAACTGTATATATGTGTTATATAGATAAGAACGTCAAAAAAGACCTCAAAAGGTTCTCAACAAAAATGGGTTTCAAGTCCATGGGGAGTGGCTTGTAACCATGTTTGGTACATACCCCACACTTTTATGAATCTATAGAAAGGTATCTTGTATACGTTGGTTGAACTTCCATTAAAACAATTATGTTTGTTATTGCACAATTTGTGGCTTGGGAAAATCCCAATCCAATCCATAGAAGTGTGACAACTATGGGGGCACCTATCCACTATCACCTTAGATAGACACTCTCCTCGCTTTAGTGATGATGAAATCACCACAAGGGGGAATCCCGGTGACCCTAGGGGGATATAGATGAAAAGTGAAATGATGATAAATGAATACCCCTACAGGTCAAGTTTGGAGATGAAGAAAGAATTGAGAGAGAGTCTTGTAAAAGGATGAATGGTTTCCAAGTGTTGGATACATGCAAAACAATGTTAGCCTTGCTTGAAACAAGAAAAATGATGATAAACCAAGCCTTATATCAATGAGGAATCAACAAGAAACCTTGTTATCCCAAAATTGCAACAATATGGAAATATATAGATCAACAATAAATGATGTCAATAGCTACAAATTTAACCATCCAAAATTTAGTGCAAGATATCAGAAATAAAGCTAGCAATGACAAGTCAAACTTCCAATGGTTAAAGCAAGACTTTGGTGGTATTTAAGGGGTTGTTATATGATGCTATCAACAAGTTTTTATGACATCCAAATGGTCGTAGCAAACAATTGCTATAGCAACAAGTTCTAGCCACCAAAATCAACTAACAATCCACCCAAAAGATAGCCAATAACAAGTAGATTTAATATGGCAGCTTGCAAGCAATTTTCAGTGGTAGAATAGTGAGTAAAACAAGAGTTAAAGATGAGTTTGTTGCAACCCTAATGGTTGTAGCATTAATTTACAACAATAAATAGAGATACTTGGCCAATCAAGATGCCCCTAGGGCTCAAGAAGGCTTAAAACATATAGAATCAGACCCAACTTAGACAAGTGCAATATCTCAATATTTCACGTATATCAATGCAACAATTTTATATCTCTCCAATGCAAGTAGATTAGTTCCTTATCAATTGGGTTAATGGAGTATCTTGTGTAAGAACTAGGGTTTGTTACTTCTCTAGGGGTGTAAGCCATTTTACTCCCTAGAAAAAACAATACCTAACAAGGTAAATCTACAAGAGTGTAAGCCATTTTACTCATTGTAGCAACCTTTTCAAAATAGTTTATTCAATCACAATTATGATAGATTTTGGTGGAGGGTGTATGCCCTTATACTCCGCCAAGATTTTAACAAAATTAACCTTACAACAAAGAAGAAACAACACAATAACATAAATTCCTTACCTAGTTCAAGAGATATCAAGATAAACCCTCTTTTACCAAGAATATTCCACTACAATAGCAAGAACAAAGCATCCAAGAGATATCGCCTAGCGTATTCCTCCAATAGACAAGTAGTAGCATCTACAAAGCATCAAAATGAGATAGTGCGCCTTGCCCAAGTAGGGAGAAAATTTGAACCAACAAGTATGTAATTCTCAAGTGCGTTATGTGAAAATGACAATGGGGTGACCTTTATTTATATGAGGTCACCTAAAACCCATTTGTCCACTTTTTAAAATGTCAACAACAAATTAGGGAGGTTGACCTCTATTTTCACTTTACAACTTAAAATTAGAAAATACATAAAGTAAAATCCCTTTTAAGGGGTGATGTCATGCCCTAAAGGGTGACGCTAGGCCTCCAAGAGAGACGTTTTGGCCTTTGATGAAGAATTTTGGGCCTCCAAAGGCCATGTGCCATGCCACCAAGTGCTCTAGTGCATGCCAAGTGTCTCTCTCTCCATCAAACCAAGCCACATCACCATCAACCATGAGAAACCCATGTGACGTCTAGGGCATAAAGTGTGACGTTTTAGGCCTTCCAAGGCCAATGTTGGGGTGTAAGGAGCTTGAACATGGCCATCTCATGTTGTCCAAGTATGTCCTTCCTCCCATGTGTCCAATGAGAGGGGGGGCACATCATCCAACCCGTGGGTTTCATGCCCCAATGAAGGTCCAAAAAACCTTGTTCCTCCATGATAAGACTTCCACCTAGCAAGACCCTTCAAAGAAAGCAAATTCTCCCTCCAAGGGTCCACAAGTCACAAGTATAATGACACGTAATCCATATTTAATAAAATAACCACCCAAAAATGTGCATCAAATCCCCCTCTTTTCAAAATAAACAAATGTTCAAAGACCTTATACAACTTACCAAATTTAAGTATGGGAGGGTTGTCATAGTGCCCTATTGGGTAGATCATTCCCCAAGTCAAGGAGTGTTTCCCAAGGAGACCCTCTCTAATTCATGTAAAAGAGTATGAGGTGGATGGGGGTGTAACTTTTGGGCATGGGGTTTCTTGATATACAAGGGATCATATTGTCTCATTTATGGGTGCCTTTGTAGAGGGTGTGTTGCATCCTCGTTTTCAATGCAACCTTTTTCCAAGCCCATTTATTTGCCATTAATTTGATTAAGGTCTGAACATTGAGTACTATATGAAAGGGAATGTAAAGAGTACTGCAATGCCACTTGAGGCTAGAACACATTGAGTTCCATGTGCAAGGAAAGTAAAAGACATCACAATGCATTCCCTCAACAAGAAAGACATTTATTTATGTGTTTCATCTTACAGGTCCTTGAATTTTTATGGAGAAGCATTTCATTGCTCTCAGGACCATTAGGGCGAGCATCTAGAGAATTAATATTTGGACTTTATCTTTTGCCAGCTACAAGCCTCTAGGCCTTCAAGCCCTTCTTCCCATGAAATGAGGTACAAACCCTTCTTGGGTCAATATATCTGAAAACCCAAAAGATGGGGAAATGAAAGGGAAGAAGTGATGGAAAGTGATAAGTATGTGTGAGAATGGTACAATGACCCTTCTAGAGGACCCCCTAGTAGCAACCCTTTTCCTTAGGGTAACCCACTTACTAGGACACCATGTCAAACACCAAGGTGAAATGTGGCAAAAAGCATAATTTCCAAGAAAAGGTTTTCAAAATCAAGAAAGGACCCTTTGCAACATGTTCAAATGCTTCAAATATTAAAGTGACACTTACCACAACACCAAGCTTGCTACCTCATGAATTAAGACCTATTGTCCACTGTGGGTCAAGCTAGGTGTGGTGGATGTTGCTGCCATCGATCATATGGTGATGTGTGGTGAGTGAAGGGATATGCCTACTCATCTACCTCTCGGTACTCCATGTTTGTAACATGCGGGCCTCGAGACATCATCTCCATGGTTATCCCTAAGAATGGGGGTTAACAATGTCCTTTACTAAAATTTGGGCCTTATTGATCTACTGCAACTCTTCTCATCATATCTCCTCATGCGTTGGCATATCCCCTGTTTTGTGATTGCGATAGAGTCTTAAATAATTGATTACTACATTCGATGAAACTTCACAAATCCAAAAGGGTTTTAAAAATATACATATGAATATATTGGATGGAATATATGCATACGACAACTTCCATAGATTATTTTGAGCTTATTTCACTACTTGAGGGATAAAAGGGTCGCAAAGCCACATGCAAAAACCTATCAAGGAAACAAAAATATGTTTCTAGAGGATACTTTCAAAATAGCAAAAGAATCCAAGAGATGCTTCTCTAATATATCTTTTAGGTACACCTATAGAGAGCACTATAGACAACCCTACTGAAAAGGATGTGTACTCATAGAAAGGGATGATGGAGGGTGTGGTTTCAACGCTACCCTCTGTCCAAATTTAAATTCTCCAAGATGCAGTTTGGTTGGGTCTCTTTTTCTTTTAGTTCATGTTTTCAAACAACCTTCATGGATGCTTATTATCCTTATGATGGCTTCTATGAGGCTATCCTTTATGTTTATTTTTGGCATTTAGATCCATATGGGTAAACGCTCGGATAATAGATCAACATTTTTGTAGATCTTCCTCGTGGGATTTGTAGTACTCTGGGCAAGTGGATACCCACAAAATAGACATCACTAAATGTATATTTATATATTTCTCTTTGAAATAAAGTGACATTGGTTTCCTTTTATTTTTTCTGGAAAAATAATATTAGAGCTTGAATTTAAAGGATTTGTTTGATTTGCCAAATGGAAGTTGCTTTCCCATTTTCATCACTTTTGGATCGTACAAAACATTCCCAGATTCTCACAACGGGCTATAAATCTCAGGCTTTGGTATAACCAAATTTCTATCAACGGATTTTAGAGTTCTCTATTGCTCTAGTATGTTTTAGCGACATTCTACCTATTGGAACATGCGGTTTTTTTGTAACCTCGTCTTATCAATGTTGAAATTTTGGTATGCATTTTTAACCATAGACAATGTCACATCATTGTCACCCAACCATAGGAATTCACATATGCCACCTCTAAGCACACTAACCTTTACTTAGAATAATTCGGGCAAGCCTACTCTGGAACCAATAGATAAAACCTAGTTGCTAACTAAAGCAACAACTCAAGACAAGTCAAGCACTCATTCTCCAAGGGTAGTGCACAAGAGAGAGAGTCTCCATATCCACAAAACAAATACCATACACAATTGCAGTAGTTGCAGCTGCACTACTCTCTCTCTCAAACTTGTGCCATACTTAGCAAGAATATCACCAAGAAAATCACCAAGAGAGAGACCAAGACGAAGAGATGACCATGCACCCTTATTCCTCCTTGCAGCTGCAACTGCAACTCTCCACAAGATTGGTGCACTAACTGGGTGTACAAATGAGCTAAACCGTCCTCTATTTATATTAATATGTCCAATGACTTTTCTCGCTCGGCCGACCTGACTTTCCAATAATTATATTTTTTGTTTATCTTTTTCCTATAGAGCCGACTTGTATTTTTGGAAGATAATATTCTAATATTTTTTATTTTTCTAGGTCAACTTGTCTTCTAGGGTTTCCACACATCTGTTTCATGGTTCACTTACTTCCAAAATATTCTATTCTAAGTCATAGGTTACATGTGGAGGTTAATACCTCTCACAACTACTAAAACATCAACACTCCCTCTTAGCTAGGGAGGTATTAACTACGATGTTCTTCATGTAGTGGTCTCAAACACATCCATCCATCTCACATGGCATGGGCAAGACTCACATGGTCTTGAAGACCAGTCTACAGGTAGCATCACCATAGCCACACATGCTATCATAGCCGCACATTATTCGTCTAGCTAGAAAACACCTCCAACACTATTGGTTGGCCTTCCAGCTAGTAACCTCCGATGCTATTGATCGACACTCTAACTGTGAATCATTTTCAACACTGTAGGTTGACATCTAGTTCATACAGAACTAGTAACTCGTTATCTCACACATAATCTAACTCAAAAAATTTAACACTCCCTCTTAACGAGGAAGGTATTCCTCTTGGCATGATCATCATCACTGCTTCTACGCTTCTGCACACCTTGGTCATTGTCCTGTTGTCAATCACAGATCTATATGTCATAGGAAGTTCTGCACTTTCACTGAAGTAGTGTACCAGTCTTAGTTGGAGTAGAATACCAACCTACACCGGGGTAATATACCAGCCTATGTTGGAGTAGCATACCAACACGCGCTTGGATAGCATACTAGCCTGTGTTGGAGTACCAACCTTCACTAGGGTAGCATACCATCCAACGTTGGAGTACCAACCTGTGTTGGGGTAGTATACCATCCTGCACTAGAGTACCAACCTATGCTGGGGTAGCATACCAACCTGCTTTGTGTTGAATTTTCACTATGCCAGGCTCAAGCATGAAGCTTATTTCAATTTTAGCATTTACTTGAACCATAAACAAATGCAGCTACACCATTAACAATTGATGCAATAACCAAGATCACAAAAAGAAATACCATGCACCAGAACACAAAAAATATCCTGGGAAACCCTTCTCAACAAGGGAAGAAAACCCAACAATCCTTTACTATATTCTCAAGAGAAAGACCTCCCACACCATATACCTAGCACACAAAAGGGTGCTCTCCAAAACCAAGAAGCTAGCGCCCAAGAGAGGTGCGCACTTCAGCCCTAGAATATGTACTTGATGAAATTTACAAAATCACATGTGTGTTGTGTTTCCTCAATGGGGAAATCACCTTTATTTATACTAAATTGGACACATCAAAAGTGGTGTCTATTGGCACAACAGGGCCGACCTCAATAACTCAAAATATAATTAATAATTACAATATTAATTATCTTTTACAATAATAATTAATTACCTTTCACTTTATGGTGGGGTTGACCTGTACCCTTTACATCACAATTAGGGTTACATGTAAATCTTACTCTTAAACAATATAGCAAGGGATCTCACACACCCACTAGTGCTCAGCCACTAGGGGCACGTCCATCTGTTTCAGCCACAGGGATGTCCTAGTCAATAGATCTCTATCTCACTGAGTGTCACAGGAGAATCATCCGGAGTACCACATCATCTCAACTCTCTACACAGAGGAGAACGATACACCCATCACATGGGCACCTTCACCCCTCACAGGGGTACACATCGTTTCATCTCAGTCTTAGAGAGGAACACCACACCCATCACATGAGAATCCTCACCCAACAAAGGGGCATACACATCGTTTCATCTCAAATAACACGCCCATCTCATGGGAATCCTCACCCCACACAGGGGCACACAACGTTCCATCTCAATCTCAGAGAGGAATGACACACCCATCTCACGGGCACACCCAACTCATGGGTTCTCTCACATGCCGACTCACTCAATATGTGTCCTGGAGGATGTCTCACGAAGCTGTAATCATCAACACTCCCTCTCAGCTAGGGAGGCATTCTCCACCAGACCAAGTCTCTCACGTAAGTACTTGAACTTCGTCTTGACAAGCAGTTTGGTGAAGATCTGCAATCTGCTCATGCGTAGGAAGATACTGCACGTGTACTGCTTTCCTCTGCACCATGTCTTTGATATAATGATATTTTATCTCAATGTGTTTCGATCTATCGTGGAACACAGGGTTTTCAGAGAGCTTCACACAACTCTGGTTATCACAATGAATAATGGTAGGAATCCATATCATGATCAAATAAATCTGTTAGGAGCTTGCGAAGCTACACTGCTTTGTAGAATGCCACACTCAATGCTATATACTCTGCCTCTGCGGTACTCAAGGCCACAAAACTTTGTTTCCTGGTGCTCTAGGAAACCATGGCAGACCCCAAGGTAAAACAACAACCAGATGTGCTCTTCCAGTCCACTGCGCTCCCTACCCAATCTACATCGGCATATCCCTACAAACTCAAGTCTACACTGGAGGCATATCTCAGGCCATATCCAACTGTGCCTCGTAGATATCTCAATACATGCTTCGTTGCTATCCAGTGAGTCTGTCTTGGCTGACTCATGAACTAACTAATTACATTCACTGCATAACATATATCAGGTCTGGTGTTAACCAGATACATCAATGATCCAATCAGTGGTCGGTACAAATGTGGATCAATCTCGCTTGAATCGGTAGAAGCATCATTCATTTTCTTCAAATCCATCACCATTAGTGTAGTCATGGATTTTCTCTCTGTCATACCGAACTTCTTCAATATCTCCAATGTATATTTTCTTTGACTCAGGAAATATCATTAGTCCTCTGCCATACTTCTAGTCCCAAGAAGTAGTGTATCATACCCAGATCCTTCATCTCGAATTCAAAAGTCAATGCTCACTTGCATTCATCAATAAGTCTTTCTGAACCGATGAGGAATAAGTCATCCACATACATGACCAAGATTAGACACTCGTTACCAACAATATGATAATATAGTTTTGGATCAACAACACTCTTGCTAAAGCCCAAACTCATCAAGAATCCATCCATCTTCTCATACCAAGCATGAGGTTCTTGCTTTAGTCCATACAGGGCTTTCTTCAACCTGCACACATGAATTTTCTCGTCGTGTATCATGAATCCTTCTGGATGCTCAATGTAAACTTTTTCCTTAATCTCACCATTGAGAAAGGTTGTCTTTACATCCATCTGATGTAGTTTCCAACCCATGGATGCAACTAGTGCAATGATAGTACAGATGGAAGTGTATCGGGCTACTGGAGAAAATGTCTCATAATAGTCAACTCCCTCTACTTGTGAGAATCCTCTGGCTACAAATCTTGCTTTTTATTTCTCGACACTTCCATCAGCTGCATGCTTGATCTTATAGATCCACTTGGAAGTCACTACAGATTTCCCTTCCGGTCTTAGAACAATATCGCATACATCATTCTTCAAGATGGGATGATATTCTTCTGTCATGGCATCTTTTCATACCTGCTCACTTGTCGCTTCTCCATGACAAGAAGGCTCAGAATAAATGATGTGGATCATGGCTGAAAAGTAGCTCGAAAATCTCTTTGGTCTCTTGCTCTCTCAAGATGTGCCTTGAGGAGCTGCATGGCCCTCTACCTCTTGCAGAGTTTGTCGAGCCCAGGCAAGCCTTTTATGGCCGACTGCAATGTCTCTGCGAACATCAACTGGATCAATTGGAATAATGGTTGTCTCCCTCTGAACTACTGAAGGGGGAGAAGGTACTATCTCACTATCAATCTCCATACGAGATTCTCCGGATCTTTGAAAGGCTATCTCTTCTTCAATGATAACATCTCTGCTTACCTCAATCTCTCTTTGACCAGGGATGTAGATCCGATATGCCTTCGAAGATTCACTTTATCCCACAAACGTACCCTTTCTCCCTGAAGGGTCTAGCTTGGACCTCTTCTCTTTGGGTACATGAAAATATATTGAGCTCCCAAATATCTTGAAGTGTCCAATCTCAGGCTTCACTCCGGTGAAGGCTTCTTCGGGAGTTTTGTTCTTCAAAATCTGGTGAGGATTCATGTTATGAACATATACTTCTATCATAGTTAGACTCTGATCATGTATCATTTCTTTGGTTGCCTCGATGATGGTTCTGTTCTTTCTCTCTGCAACCCCATTTTGCTGAGGGTTGTAAGGAACTGTGTACTTCCTCTTGATCCCTGCTTCAATACATAAATTGTTGAAATCCTTGGAGGTGTATTCTCCTCCATTATCTAATCTTAGTACCCTGATCTTTCTTCCGGTCAGGTTCTCAACCTGAGCTTTGAATTCTTGAAATCTTGCAAGGACTCCATCCTTGGTCTTAATGAAGTAAATCCAAGTTTTCCGAGAGTGATCATCTATGAAGAGTACATAGTACAAGTATCCATTCAGTGAGGAAACAGTCATTAACCCACACACATATGAATTTATCAAGTCCAATATTTCCTTGGATCTATTGTAAGTGCTCAAGAATGACCCTTTGACATTCTTGCCAAGGGCACAACCTATGCAAACACCTTTATGCTGAATTTGTATCTCTGGAAGGCCTACTACCATTTTCCCTAGAGCTGGAAGAGATCTATAATGAATGTGAGGAAGTATCCTATGCCATAGCTCACTCAAGTTGATAGTATCATGTAACAGGGCCTGGACTGGTATGATGGTCAATCTGTATAAGCTGCTTTCTCGAACACCAGTTAATCTGGCAGAATTTATATGTGAGTCCTTGTTCCATGCAAGAACTTTTCCTTCAAAAAAGGTAACCTTGTAACCTTTGTCTTCTAAGGTAGAAATGGAGACAAGGTTCCTCTTCATCCCAGGTACATATAGTACCTCACTTAACTGAAGAGGTATGTCAGAATCTAGTTGGAATGTAGAAGTTCCAACCCCTTTCACATTAATAATGGCATTGTCTCCAAGTACAATATGTAGATTTGTCTCTTTCTCAACAAAATCTGAGAGTGTTGAAGTGAATAAGAAGGCTTCTTCTTTGATGTCTTCATCTCTCTGAAGTCTTCGCTTCCAGAAACTGCATTTGCTTGATTCATCAAGCTTATCTTCCATCATAGTTCTGTTCATCATATTTTTAGATTCTTCACAAACCCTTGCCAATTGGGCTAGAAAACCTAACGGTTAGGCTAGGCTAGCAACCTTAGGTTTTGTTGGGCTTATGACTGCCAACAATAAGCCTTGAAAGTCAGAAGAACACTGGTGAGCTGAAAAGCTCCTTCAATGAGCTGCAAAAATCCTAAATCTGAATTTTCTGCAAAAGATTGTGAAACCCTAAGGCCAAAAAGCCAAAATTATCGAAATTGCAATCTGAAGCTTGCTAGAGGTGTGTGGAAGGAGGCCGTAGACTCTTATACAATTTTTAGCCCCAACGTCCAAGTTTAAGGTGATGAAATCACTCAAAAAGAGAGGGTCGTACAGATTTTCTGGAAACCCTAGGAGGGCCATACGGTTATGCAAAACAAGAGGATGGTTTTCTTGAAGCTTGTGCAATGGGTTCTTCAAGACCTATGCTCTGATTCCATGTTGAATTTTTACTATGCTAGGCTCAAGCAAGAAGTTTATTTCAATTTTAGCATTTACTTGAACCATAAACAAATGCAGCTAAACCATTAAGAATTGCTGCAATAACCAAGATCACAAGAAGAAATACCTTGCACAAGAACACAAAAAATATCCTGGGAAACCCTTCTCAACAAGGGAAGAAAAGCCAACAATCCTTTGCTATATTTTCAAGAGAAAGACCTCCCACACCATAGACCTAGCACACAAAAGGGTGCTCTCCAAAACCAAGAAGCTAACACCCAAGAGAGGTGTGCACTTCAGCCCTAGAATATGTACTTGTTGAAATTTCCAAAATCACATGTGTGTTGTGTTTCCTCAATGTGGAAATCACCTTTATTTATACTAGACTGGACACATCAAAAGTGGTGTTTATGGGCACAACATGGCCGACCTCAATAACTCAAAATATAATTAATAACTACAATATTAATTATCTTTTACAATAATCATTAATTACTTTTCACTTTATGGTGGGGCCGACCTATACCCTTTACATCAAAATTAGGGTTACAGGTAAATCTTACTCTTAGACAATATAGCAAGGGATCTCAGACACCCACTAGTGCTTAACCACTAGGGGCATGGCCACCTATGCTCAGCCACAGGAACGTC